>BLSH010154934.1:88841-119052 GCA_018402905.1 Glandirana rugosa
ACAAAAAGGGGTTGTAGGGGGGGTCATGTTTCGAGAAGGGGGTTTCAGAGAGGTTTGTAGGGTAGGAAGGTCAGTCCCGAGTTCAGGACGTCCTTGCGTACCCTGGTCGCAAGGACATGAAAAAGGTGTCGTCCTGTTATGGCCCACTCGACGGCGAAGGTCCTCCATGGCGGTAAGGAGGTTTCGTCTGAACTACCGGTCGTTAAGTAATAGTGGCTGTAGTGTCAAGGTCGTTCTACCACGTGGTGGTGTAATACCCACAGTCCAGGCTCGTAAGGATCTACTTGTCAAAGGACCTTTCACCTAACCAGCAGCACCCGGTCAACTTAGCCCACGACGACCAATCCACTTTCCAGGAAACTGTTCATCTAGGAATGCTCGGACCTGACACCCATAATGTGGTGGTGCACCATCTTGCTGGAACTGTGATGTCGGTGATAATGAATTGCTGGCCATCAAGTCTGCTTTGGAGGAATGGCGGTACCTCCTGGAAGCGGCAGCTCACCCGGTATTGTCCTGCTGTGGAAAAAGTACAGGAACGCTGGTCCCATGCGTTCCTGCAGGACTTGAGCCCTGACTGGAAGGATGGGATGTTTGGAGAGACTTTGGGGGAAGAGCTTTGTACTGGGGGGGATGTTGGGGAAAAACATTTTTGCATACCTCCCAACTGTCCCTCATTTGGAGGGGTTGTCCATTATTATTGGGAGCCAAATCCCTCGGTTCCTCGTGCAGCCTCTGTTGTCCCTCATTTTGAACAGATGTGTGGGCCTTTATCATAAATACAGTATTTAACTACCAAAAGTGAACACTACACTAAACCTTCCATAGAAACCTTTTTATTATCTCATTATTGTCTTAACAATTCACTATTAAGTAAACATAATGGCATAAAAAAGTATTTTTGGGTTTAACCAATAATTATTTGCCTACTAACTGGGGGCATGCCAGGGCCGTGTCCTTTGCTTACACACATTGTGCTAAAGGTTGTCCCTCATTGCCATCTCCGAAAGTTGGGAGGTATGGTTTTGAAACTGACCTGTGAGATATGCACTCCTGAACCTTGCATTTTATACAGAGCACACTCCTGAACCCTGCACTCTACAAAGTGCACTCTTGAACCCAGCGTGGGGAATGTTGCAGTGGGGGCATGGTTGAGTTCCTGCACCTATTCTCATGAAAAAGCCCTGGTCTTCTTACACTTTAAAGACTGGAGGAACATCTTCTGTACACCACTTAGCTAAAGTAAAATTGTGTTGGATTCAACTTACTGAAGAGTTAAAGCGGAGTTCCACCCAAAAATGGAACCTTCGCTTTAACCACTTCCCGACCGCCTACCGTGTTTTCACGGTGGCAGTCGGGATCACCGTGTTTACACGGCGATCTGCGAACAGCTGCTAGGGGGTGTGCGCGTGCCACCTGCGGCGCACGCCCGCCGCACTCCTGAGGAGTGTGCCCGTGGCTCGGGCGGACCCGATGTCCGCCGGCGAGCTGTGATGAGTGGCCACAGGCAAAGAACGGGGAACCGCCGATGTAAACACGGCGGTTCCCCACTCTGTTAGTAGGGGCATGGGTGATCTACTGATCCCTGTCACTGGGATCTGTTAGATCTCTCATGCCCATGTTAGTCCAACCCCCCCACAGTAAGAACACACCCAGGGAACACAGTTAACCCCTAGCTCTCCCCCTGCAGGTTAACCCCTTCACTGTCAATGACATTTACACAGTAATCAGTGGACATTTAAATTTCTGATCGCTGAATAAATGTCATTGGTCCCAAGAAAGTGTCAAAAATGGTCCGACATGTCCGCCGCAATATCGCAGTACCGCTAAAAATCGCAGATCGCCGCCATTACTAGTAAAAAATAAAAAAAATAAAAACCCCAGAAATGAATTCTCACCATCCGTAAACGCGGCCACTTTTGCGCAAACCAATCAATAAACGCCGATTGCGATTTTTTTTATCACACATATGAGGAATTATATAAATCGTCCAAAAACGGTGAAAAAAAATGTTTTTTTATATTTTTTTTTGGATTTGAATTTTAGCAAAAAGTAAGAAATTTGTTTTTTTTTTGCAAAATGGTCGCTCTTCTTTTGTTTATAGCGGCGATCAGAAATGATGCAGAGGCGATCAAATACCACCAAAAGAAAGCTCTATTTGTGGGAAAAAAAGGACGCAAATTTTGTTTGGGTACAACATCGCACAACCGCGCAATTGTCAGTTAAAACGACGCAGCGCCGAAACGCGAAAAGTGCTCTGGTCCTAAAGTTGTAAAACCTTCCGGTTGGTGAGTGGTTAAGGGAAGGTGACCCCCTGACATGCCACTATTGGCATGTCATTTTTTGGGGGGGGAGGGTCTAAGGTCCACTTCCTCTCCTAGAGCCACGGCTCCAGAAGGAAGTTCACCTCCTCCTCCACCCTCTCGGCGATCTTCTGGGATACGTCACAGGTCCCAGAAGATACGCTGGCCATTCACAAGGTGCCACGCGACTCGCGCATGTGCAGTGCGCGTCCGGCTTTGAAGCCAAAGCAGGGTGCCCGCACTTGTGATGCCGGCACCATCGAGGGGAGGGGGTAAAGAGCAAGCCTTCGGGCGACCGCATCGCTGGAGCCAGGGACAGGTGAGTGTCCGATTATTAAAAGTCAGCAGCTACACTTTTTGTAGCTGCTTTACTTTTAACCGGATGGAACTCTGCCTGTGGGTGCTGCCGAGTCAGCATGTGAAGATACTGGCCAGACAGGCTGGGCCTAAGGAGGTATTTCAATGTACAAAGCGGCATTTGAAACAGAATAGTAACTGTTGTAGGTGTGCGTGTGTGGATGCTATATTCAGATTTTTGGCTGGCATTGCCCTTTAAGCATGAACAGGTGGTGGCCATTTTTTTCCCCCAACTCCTGAAAGTCCTCTCTTATCAGCTCATGTGTGACTCTATTAGACAAAGTGCCTAAATGCCTCCGAATCCCGGGAGGGCTCCGCTATGTTAAATGACCAAATCCATAATGCGGTATAATTTCTCGGAGGAATTTAAATACAGATTACAAATTAAACAGGTATTATTATGCTTCCCTTCACACAAATTAACCAGGAATCAAATAAAATTTCTGAGATGTAAATCACAGAGCAGCGCCAGAACAACTCATGCAAAACAAATGAAATCTTCCTCCCATTTTCTAATTAGGGCTCGGAGGACGTTCTACCGGCGCGTTTCACATCTGCAGGTGAACGACTCTACAATTTGCCGGGCCGGGGACGGCTCTGAATGACAACGTGGCGCCGGGGGGGAGGGTGACATTTGGGTGTCATTGATCGGCTCAGAGTAATGTCTCCTTCGACACGATGTAACGAGCTGCGGTCAATGGATTGTGTGTAGCTGTTGATATTCTTCCAAAAATATTTCTATATTTCCATGTTATCCCTCACTTCTCTGCTGTTCTGAAATCAACGACGAACAGAGAGGAAAAAAAACAGAGAAATGGTGAATGGGCACCGAACGTAAAGCAAATCGATACCCAAGAACAAGAAATATAATATACACTATATTACCAAAAGTATTGGGACACCTGCCTTTACCCGTACATGAACTTTAATGGCATCCCAGTCCGTAGGGTTCAATATTGAGTTGACCCAGCCTTTGCAGCTATAACAGCTTCAACTCTTCTGTGAAGGCTGTCCACAAGGTTTAGGAGTGTCTATGGGAATGTTTGACCGTTCTTTCCAGTGCTAAATCTTTCATCCAATTTCTAAATTTCTGCATTTGTAAATTTCAAAAACCAATATAAAGGAATAGTAGTGGTAAAAAAAACACATGTGGGTTTAATTCATCTTTTTTCTATAATTCTCCTTTAAGGGGGTGTGACAGGGGGGTGTCCTATGCCTGTATACTTTTGCTAATAGGTTTCCCTCATTCCCATCTCAAAAAAGTGGGAGGTACGTAGTAGACTAATCTCTATTATTTACATCTGACAGGTTTGTTGTGCTCCTGCTTGCTGTGGTCTCAGTTCCTTTAAGAGCAGAGTCACTGGAATTGCTATCCCTGCCCCGCCCCTCCCCTCCTTCTGCCCATTCAAAGAAGTCTTTGTATTATGTGAACTCATTCACAAAATACAAAGGCTCCTGTGAATTGGCAGTATTGTATGAACTCATGCACAAAATGCAAAGGCTCGTGTGAATTGGCAATATTATATGAACTCATTCACAAAATACAAAGGCCACTGTGAATTGTCAGTAGTATATGAACTCATTCACAAAATACAAAGGCTCCTGTGAATCTGAAGTATTATATGAATTCATTGACAAAATACAAAGGCTCCTGTGAATCTGAAGTATTATATGAACTCAGTCACAAAATACAAAGGCTCCTGTGAATCGGAAGTATTATATGAACTCAGTCACAAAAGACAAAGGCTCCTGTGAATCAGCAGTATTATATGAAATCATTCACAAAATACAAAAGCTCCTTTGAATCAGCAGTATTATTTGAACTCATTCACAAAATATAAAAGCTCATGTGAATCAGCAGCATTATTTGAACTCATTCACAAAATATAAAAGCTCATGTGAATCAGCAGTATTATTTGAACTCATTCACAAAATACAAAGGCTCCTGTGAATTGGCAGTATTGTATGAACTCATGCACAAAATGCAAAGGCTCCTGTGAATTGGCAATATTGTATGAACTCATTCACAAAATACAAAGGCCACTGTGAATTGTCAGTAGTATATGAACTCATTCACAAAATACAAAGGCTCCTGTGAATCTGAAGTATTATATGAATTCATTCACAAAATACAGAGGCTCCTGTGAATCGGAAGTATTATATGAACTCAGTCACAAAAGACAAAGGCTCCTGTGAATCAGCAGTATTATATGAAATCATTCACAAAATACAAAAGCTCCTTTGAATCAGCAGTATTATTTGAACTCATTCACAAAATATAAAAGCTCATGTGAATCAGCGGTATTATTTGAACTCATTCACAAAATACAAAGGCTCCTGTGAATCTGAAGTAGTATATGAATTAATTCACAAAATACAGAGGCTCCTGTGAATCAGCAGTATTATATGAAATCATTCACAAAATACAAAAGCTCCTTTGAATCAGCAGTATTATTTGAACTCATTCACAAAATATAAAAGCTCTTGTGAATCAGCAGTATTATTTGAACTCACTCACAAAATACAAAGGCTTCTGTGAATCGGCAGTATTATATGACCTCATTCACAAAATACAAAGGCTCCTGTGAATCGGCAGCTTTATATGAACTCATTCACAAAATACAAAGGCTCCTGTGAATCGAAAGTATTATATGAACTCATTCACAAAATACAAAGGATCCTGTGAATCGGAAGTATTATATGAACTCATTCACAAAATACAAGGGTGTTTTAGGAAAGGAAAAACATACTCTGTTCAGTTCTGTTTGCTCAAGATGAGGACTCTCATTGAACATGAATACCAACACAGTGCAAAGTACATAGGTATTGCCATGCATTGTTGCAAGCACCAATCTAAGCTCAACAAGGTGAATGCAACCAGACGTATGAAGCCAGAGGAGTTTTTCCTGTAACTAACAAAAGAAAAAGTTTTGAGTTTCCAATCTATTTGTTTCCTAACCCTTCAAAGGGGTCGTTGCCGGGCTCCCCGTCTCAGCAGCGCAGAGCTCGGATTGGTATGACTGCTGATTCTCATCACTCAATAGAACTTATCTGATGTCTACATCCATGCTGGCCGCTCCACCGCGCCACAGCCGCCATTTCCATAAAAAAATCAATGATTTCAATAACCGTCACAGCCTTCCTGGAGTGTAAATACATGTCAGGTCTCCTTTAGAGTGAATCAAACATTCTGCCAGCGAAAGACTTTTAATGCGCCCCACCAGGTCTACAGAACAAGGGATGTGCGCTCCGGACATGTAGCATGGAGCAGACCCCCCTACCCCCGGGATAGAAGAGATACCAGCTTGTCTCTGCAGCTAAAGCTCTGTGCCAGCTGGGTAACCTGGCACTAAATACAATGGGTTAGTGATTATGGTTTGCATGCCTTACAGCACTGGGGTCCTCAGTTTGAATCCAAGTCAGGACACTGCATGGAGTTTGAATCTTCTACCTGTGCTGGCTTGGGTTTGCTCCAGGTGCCCACACTCTAAAGACATGCAAGTACGTGAATTGGCTCCTGTCTAACTTGGTGAATGTGTGTGTATGTGAGATAAGGACATTAGATTGTAATCTCCTCAGGGGAAGGGACTGATGTGAATGTAAAGTGGTGCATAAATAGGCTGCTAATATATATATATATATATATATATATATATATATATACAGTATCTCACAAAAGTAAGTACATCCCTCACATTTTAGTAAATATTTTATTCTATCTTTTCATGTGACAACACTGAAGAAATGACACTTTGCTACAATGTAAAGTAGTGAGTGTACAGCTTGTATAACAGTGTAAATTTGCTGTCCCCTCAAAATAACTCAACACACAGCCATTAATGTCTAAACCACTGTCAACAAAAGTGAGTACACCCCTAAGTGAAAATGTCCAAATTGGGTCCAAAGTGTCAATATTTTGTGTGGCCGCCATTATTTCCCAGCACTGCCTTAACCCTCTTGGGCATGGAGTTCACCAGAGCTTCACAGGTTGCCACTGAAGTCCTCTTCCCCTCCTCCATGACGACATCACAGAGCTGGTGGATGTTAGAGACCTTGCGCTCCTCCATCTTCCGTTTGGGGATGCCCCACAGATGCTCAATAGGGTTTAGGTCTGGAGATGCTTGGCCAGTCCATCACCTTTACCCTCAGCTTCTTTAGCAGAGCAGTGGCCGTCTTGGAGGTGTGTTAGGGTCATTATCATGTTGGAATACTGCCCTGCGGCCCAGTCTCAGAAAGGAGGGGATCATGCTCTGCTTCAGTATGTCACAGTACATGTTGGCATTCATGGTTCCCTCAATGAACTGTAGCTCCCCAGTGCCGGCAGCACTCATGCAGCCACAGACCATGACACTCCCACCACCATGCTTGACTGTAGGCAAGACACACTTGTCTTTGTACTCCTCACCTGGTTGCCGCCACACATGGTTGACACCATCTGAACCAAATAAGTTTATCTTGGTCTCATCAGACCACAGGACATGGTTCCAGTAATCCATGTCCTTAGTCTGCTTGTCTTCAGCAAACTGTTTGTGGGCTTTCTTGTGCATCATCTTTAGAAGAGGCTTTTTTCTGGGACGACAGCCCTGCAGATTAATTTGATGCAGTGTGTGGCATATGGTCTGAGCCCTGACAGGCTGATCCCCCACCCCTTCAACCCCCACACACTGCATTAAATTGGTATGCATGGCTGTCATTCCAGAAGGAAGCCTCTTCTAAAGATGATGAACAAGAAAGCCCGCAAACAGTTTGCTGAAGGCAAGCAGACTAAGGACACTGATTGCTGGAACCAAGTCCTGTGGTCTGATGAGACAAAATCATTCATTTGGTTCAGATGGTGTCAAGCGTGTGTGGTGGCAATGAGGAGTACAAAGACAAGTGTGTCTTGCCTACAGTCAAGCTGGTGGTGGGAATGTCATGGTCTGGGGCTGCATGAGTGCTGCCGGCACCGGGGAGCTACAGTTCCTTGAGGGAACTATGAATACCAACATGTACTGTGACATACTGAAGCAGAGCATGATCCCATCCCTTGGAGACTGGGCCGCAGGGCAGTATTCCAACATGATAATGACTTGCAAACACACCTCCAAGATGACTACTGCCTTACTAAAGAAGCTGAGGGTAAAGGTGATGGACTGGCCAAGCATGTCTGCAGACCTAAATCCTACTGAGCATCTGTGGGGCATCTCAAACGGAAGGTGGAGGAGAGCAAGGTCTCTAACATCCATCAGCTCTGTGATGTCATCATGGAGGAGGGGAAGAGGACTCCAGTGGCAACCTGTGAAGCTCTGGTGAACTCCATGCCCAAGAGGGTTAAGGCAGTGCTGGAAAATAATGGAGGCCACACAAAATATTGACACTTTGGGCCCAATTTGGACATTTTCACTTAGGGGTGTACTCACTTTTGTTGCCAGTGGTTTAGACATTAATGGCTGTGTGTTGAGTTATTTTGAGGGGGCAGCAAATTTACACTGTTATACAAGCTGTACACTCACTACTTTACATTGTAGCAAAGTGTCATTTCTTCAGTGTTGTCACATGAAAATATAGAATAAAATATTTACAAAAATGTTCGGGGTGTACTCACTTTTGTGAGATACTGTATATATAACCTGTGTAATTAATATATGTTCGAAGGGATGAGGTGGCAACTCTAGCGCCACCTGTGCAGAAAGGCTGAACTGCACCTACCTACACATGGCTTAACCTCTAGCAATGCATATGTGTGGGATGGAAAAGAGCCCCATGATCACATATGCATCCATGGGTTGCAGAGATTTCAGTGCTGAGAGTGTGCTCACTGTGCGCCCCCAGCACAGGTACTGAGCTGTCAAAAACAGAGAGCTGTCAGGATTGGCTCCCGGTCATGTGACCACTGTGGCCATCAATCACAGTGGTCATGTGACCAGGAAGACAACCCCCAGGTAGGGGTTAAAAAGGGCCTTTATTGGGCAGGTACCACAGAGGTTAACCGTCCTGGATTTGCCTGGAGGTCCCTTATCGTTGACCTCATCCTAGATATAAACTTTACACTCCATACAGATAGTGCCCAACTGCCCATGATGGACAATGAACCCAACACCCCAGTGCTGCAAGATCACATTACTGTCCATTATGTTGACCACAAATGATGAAAGGCCAGTAATTGGAAGATAAAGGAAGATGCGTCCCAATGTAAAATAAGACCGGGGTTACATTTACCGTACAGTACTAAGCACCGAGCCACCACCGGGAGGTTGCCGACATCTACGCTCTGCAGACTTATAAAGACACGGAACTTATCAGAGCAAACAGATCCCGGTAAATGTAATGTAGCCGATGAAACAGATGGCACATTTCGGCTTTCAGAGTGTAATTATCTACAAAGCAGAGCGGAGTTTGAAGATATCATAGACTTGGGGCCTCGTAAAACCTTGTAGAGCAAATAAATGATTTCCATTCTTTTTTTTTTTTAATAAATGCCCTTGTCCGTATTACGCCGTCTTATATGAAAGGCTCCGGCTAATGAATATACAATGATCGTTATGGCTAAGGAGTGCCACACCGAGCTGCTTTTTATAGGCTGCGGAATTAATTGAAAACATAGAAAGAAATTAGATTTATCTTATTGGTAGTTTCATTCGATGCAGCAGGGAGAAGGCGGCAATTAATGAGCGCCAGGTAGATTATGAACATACAGATGAAGGGCATTTCACAAGATCGGACTAAAATAAATCTTTTTTTTTTAAAAAGTATAGGTTAGTGAAGATTGTAAAAACAATTTTTGGTATTGGTGAAGATATGGGGATATGGGGTGTTTATGGAGGCGTTCAATGGAGATGACCAAAGTGAAGAAAGTCTACCAAGCAGAGCAAACCAGTAAAGGTGACCCCTAGGACTCCTTATTAGGCCCCATACACATCGTGCGTAGCGGGAACGCGGGTTTCTGCTTGCAATTTTTTTTTTTTTTTTGCTTGCGTGATTTACACAAATTTTCGCACATTTGTCCTGGAAATAGAAGCTCAAGGGCCACATTTTTAGACTTGTGCATGGCTGAAAAATTAACTCATTTTCGTTTTTTTTTTTTGTTTTTTTTATCAGAAATTCGGGAATTCTAAAAATTTGGAATTCGGAAATTCGAAAATTCTGAAATTGGAAATTCGGAAATTTGCGGTAATTCGGCAAACAAATGATGAAAGGCCAGTAAAAAATTGGAATTCGGAAAATTGTGGTAATTTGTGGTAATTCGGCAATTCTGGGATTAAAAGTACCATTTCAATGTTTGTAGATGACACCAGGCTATGCAGTGGAATAACGTCCTTGCAGGATGTCTCCAACTTACAAGCAGACCTCAATGCACTGTCTAATTGGGCAGCTATGTGGCAAATGAGGTTTAATATTGATAAATGTAAAGTTATGCACTTGGGGGCTAAGAATATGCATGCATCATGCGTACTAGGGGGGGTACAACTGGGGGAATCCATAGTGGAGAAGGGTCTGGGGGAATCCATAGTGGAGAAGGGTCTGGGGGAATCCATAGTGGAGAAGGGTCTGGGGGAATCCATAGTGGAGAAGGGTCTGGGGGAATCCATAGTGGAGAAGGGTCTGGGGGAATCCATAGTGGAGAGGGATCTGGGGGTGTTGGTAGATCATAAGCTTAATAATGGCATGCAATGCCAAGCTGCGGTTTCCAAAGCAAGCAAAATCCTTTCTTGTATTAAGAGAGGTATGGACTCCAGAGATAGAGACATTATTTTGCTCCCCTGTACAAATCATTAGTAAGACCTCATCTGGAATATGCAGTCCAGTTTTGGGCACAGTTTCTCAAAAAGGATATCGGGGAACTGGAGAAAGTGCAGAGAAGGGCAAACAAACTAAAAGGCATGGAGGAGCTCAGCTATGAGGAAAGATTAGAGGATCTGAATTTATTCTCTCTTGAGAAGAGGAGATTAAGGGGCATGGGCGTCCGCAGAATTTTTTCCAGGGGGGGGCAACATTTTAAGGTCACACATGCTCTGCCTCTTTTTGATAACGTTTTTGGGCCCCTGATGATATGTGACCCCCCCCCCCCCCAAAACTGAAGGACTACAAGTCCCATCTGTATAAGTGCTTTGATTAATTAGACTGACCTCTTGAAAGGTTTGGCTCCACTCCAGGCAGGCAGCTCTCTCTCCCTCCCTATGCATGCCAGGCTCCGAAGTGAACATACAGGGAGGAAGTGGGTGGAGCTAGCAGAGGAGGACGAGGAAGTTAAAATCCTCCTCTGCTCTTAATGCTGGGAGCCTGGGGCTCCTTCTCTCTCTCCTTCTTCTGCTCCTGAGTCCTGACGTCACTCACTGCTTGCTGATGCGGGGCCGCGCTGGCTGGCCGAGTCACACTGACGGCCGCTGCCGCGCTCAGAGTCAGTGTGACTCAGTCAGGACTCAGGAGGGAGGAGAAGGAGGCTGGGCTTGCTGCTCAGCAGCAGACAGCCCAGCCACAAGCCCAGCCAGGCAGCTGTCATAGTGTCATTGTGTTTGCATTGCCTGCTGCAGCCTGGTGTATGGGCGGGGGGCAGAGTCCCGGGCGTACAGACACAAACACAGCGCACTGCTCTTTCCCCGATCACCGGGGACACCACTGCGGCCAGCGCTGCCCCCCTCCTCCCATGAAGAGGCCCCGGACGGCCGGATCATGGCGCCATCAGGCCCGAGCAGTGTGAAGAGGAGGTGCCAGAGGTGTCTGTACTGTGAGGCAGCCTGAGCCACCCACAATTAAAAACATAAGATAAGATTCCAGGGGGGGGCACCCGCCCCCACTTGCCCCTACCTGCGGACGCCCATGTTAAGGGGGGATATGATCAACATGTACAAATATATAAGTGGTCCATATAGTGAACTTGGTGTTGAGTTATTTACTTTAAGGTCATCACAAAGGACAAGGGGGCACTCTTTACTTCTAGAGGAAAAAAGATTTCATCTCCAAATACGGAAAGGTTTCTTCACAGTAAGAGCTGTGAAAATGTGGAATAGACTCCCCCCAGAGGTGGTTTTTGGCAGCACGGTTGATTGCTTTATAGAAGGTCTGGATTCTTTCCTTAATGTAAATAATATAACTGGGTGCTGACATTTTTAGGTAAAGTTGATCCAGGGTGAATCCGATTGCCTCTCGGGGAATCAGGAAGGAATTTTTTCCCCCGTTATAGCAAATTGGATCATTGGCTTTGCTGGGGTTTTTTGCCTTCCTCTGGATCAACTGTGGGTGAAGGATTGTATATGGGATTATTTGGTTTTATATATATATAAATGTTTCTTTTTTTTTTGCTTGAACTAGATGGACTTGTGTCTTTTTTCAACCTGACTAACCATGTAACTATGTAATTGCAGTAATTCGGAACAGCTGAAAATCCAAAATTCGGAAAGTCTGGAATCCTAAAATTCGAAAATAACAAAGAACATTTGAAATAATAACTAAAAAATAAATAACTATTAAATTACAGGTATTGGAATTTCCTTGAAAATATGGCTGATAAATTTCATATTTAAGTTCACTTACATACAAATTTTCGAAGAAATTCCAATACCTATAATTTAATAGTTATTTATTATTATTTCAAATGTTCTTCCTTATTTCTGAATTTCCGAATCTGTGATCACTGAGTCCATGAGACTCGGCTGATTACAGATCGGAGTAAGGGGGCGGTCCTGCCCCTTACCACGTGATCAGCTGTCAGCCAATGACAGCTGATCACGCGATGTAAACAGAAGGTCAGTGATCGGTATTTTTTTCCCTCACGCCGATCACCGGCTTCTGCACAGAGAGCCGCGGATGGCTGTCTGTGCCCACCAGTTCCCCCTGCCAGTGCCACCTGCCAGTACCCACCAGTGCCATCTAACAGTGCCCCCAGTGTGACCTACCAGGGCCCACAGTGCCACCTACCTTTGCCCACCAGTGCCACCTACCTTTTCCCATCAGTGCCGCATCATTAGTGCCACTAATCAGTGCTGCTTATCCGTGTCACCTACCAGTGCCCAGCAGTGCCAATCCGTGCCATTCATCCGCGCCCATCAGTGTCACCTAGCTTATCAGTGCCCTTCAGTGCCACCGATCAGTGCCCTTCAGTGCTGCCCATCAGTGCCGCCCATCAGTGCCACCTCATCAGTGCCACCCAGCAGTGCCCATTAGTGCCGCCCTATCAGTGCAGCCTATCAGTGCCCATCAATGCAGCCTATCAGTGCCCATTAGTGCAGCCCTATCAGCGCACATCAGTGAAGAAAAAAAAATTACCTGTTTTCAACATTTTATGAAAAACTATGAAACTGTTTTTTTTATTTCAAAATTTTTGGGCTTTTTTTTTTGTTTTGTTTTTTTTAGCAAAAAATAGAAAAAAAAAGTGGTGATTGAATACCACCAAAAGAAAGCTCTATTTGTGGGGAAAAAAAGATAAAAATGTAATTTGGGTACAGTGTAGCACGACCGCGCAATTGCCATTCAAAATGCGACAGCGCTGAAAGCCGAAAATTGGTCTGGGCAGGAAGGGGGTTTAAGTGCCCGGTAAGCAATGTGGTTAAAATAACAAAAAATAAAAACTACTGACACCAGTGAGGGAACTATCAGGATTGCAAGGCTCACAGTTGCGACCGGGCCCTGGCATTTCACCACTGTGGGGCGGCCCGAAGATGGCGAAAGGGTCCCCCTGCGGGAGTAAAGGCCCCCAGGATCAGAGGGAAGGGCCCTGGCCAGGGGTCAGGGGGGCCCTTCATAATTCTTTGCACCGGGGCCCTGAAGGTTCTAGTTACGCCTCGGATCCGAATATTAATTCAGAACGAAACAAACCGCACATGTCTATCACTAAGTGTGAACAGGGACTCAGGGATCAGCTCAGTGTTCAGTCCAAATGTGACCCCTTCAATACCGGGCACTTTTACCCTCTTCCTGCCCAGGCCACTTTTCAGCTTTCAGCGCTGTCACACTTTGAATGACAATTACGCGGCAATGCCACACTGTACCCATATGACACTTTTAGCATTTTTTTCACCACTGGGGTTTTTATTTTATTTTTTTGCTAAATAAATGAAAAAAAAGACTGAAAATTTTGAAACAAAGCACATTTTTTCTTTGTTGTGTTAGAAAATTTGTCAAATAAATAATCTTTCTTCATAAATGTAGGCCAAAATGTATTCTGCTACATTTCTTTGGTGAAAATAACCCAAATCAGTGTCTATTATTTAGTCTGTAGGAAAGTTATAGAGTCCACAAACTATGTGATATATATATATATATACACAGTATCTCACAAAAGTAAGTACACCCCTCACATTTTTGTAAATATTTTATTCTATCTTTTCATGTGACAACGCTGAAGAAATTACACTTTGCTACAATGTAAAGTAGTGAGTGTACAGCTTGTATAACAGTGTAAATTTGCTGTCCCCTCAAAATAACTCAACACACAGCCATTAATGTCTAAAAGTGAGTACACCCCTAAGTGAAAATGTCCAAATTGGGCCCAAAGTGTCAATATTTTGTGTGGCCACCATTATTTTCCAGCACTGCCTTAACCCTCTTGGGCATGGAGTTCACCAGAGCTTCACAGGTTGCCACTGGAGTCCTCGTCCCCTCCTCCATGACGACATCACAGAGCTGGTGGATGTTAGAGAGCAAAAATATTTACAAAAATGTGAGGGGTGTACTCACTTTTGTGAGATACCCTATATCTGAAAACTGATAAATCCTGATGTACTGATCTCATTTCTTGAGGTTCAGAAACGCCAGGACAGCACAAATACCCTCCAAATTGCCCCTTTTCGGAAAGTAGACGCTCAAAAGTATTTAGTAAGAGGCATGGCGACATTTTTGAAGTTGTCCTTTTTTTTTGTTGCAGTTTTTTGGAAAACAAAGGAATTAAAATTTTTTTCCCCCCAATTTATTTGTTTATTTTACATAGTGCCAGTGCAGCATCATCATAACTGGTGTGGTGGAGATCAGGGACACTGATTGGTGACAGTAAAAAAAAAAAAAAAAAATAATAAATATTTTTTTATGATTTTCGTTTTTGAACACATTGTGACCAGAGCAATACAATGTTACCATAGTGACACTATACTACTCTGGGGAAGTGATCAGGATTTTTTTTTTTGTTTACACATTATGATTGCTTATAACAGTGAATTTCACTGGTATAAGCAACCATTTTCACTGAATAAAACTGATATTTTTTTATGATTTTCGTTTTTGAACACATTGTGACCAGAGCAATACAATGTTACCATAGTGACACTATACTACTCCGGGGAAGTGATCAGGATTTTTTTTTTTTTTTGGTTTACACGTTATGATTGCTTATAACAGTGAATTTCACTGGTATAAGCAACCATTTTCACTGAATAAAACTGATTCATTCAGTGTGTATTGTCATGATCAGCTGTGATTGGCCACATTAATCACATGGTACAGATGGGCTGTGATTAGCCCCCTCTGTACCATGTGATCACTGTGACCAATCACAGCTAGCAACACAATTGTACACAACGAATGACATTGAGCCATCCACTGTTTACAATTGCCATGTGATCTGCTGTTATTGGTCACAGCGATCACATGGTACCGGCAGCGGGCCTGTTTACTGATCAGTCATCGGCTGTGTCCGGTTGGACATATGACGTCCAACCGGAGCAACAAATGTCCCGTCCAGCCATCATTTGGCAATAGGCTGGGCAGGAAGTGGTTACGTTTAATCTGAACATTGGCTGTTCACTTAGATGGGCTGCCCAATGCAAATTTGGTGAGGCAAAGAAGCTCAAGGACTAAATTTTGGCCCTGAGTCTCGCGATAATTGTGACAAAATTGCCCCGCGTTTGAGGTGGGTGCATCAGGCATTGCATTGTGGCCTTTGCTGTGAGAGCCCACCATCCGCATCCACAGCAAAGGCCACAATGCATTCCAGGATTGAGGCTGCGCAGCAGCACTTCTGGAGAGGGAGGTCGGTCCTCTACTACTCCTCCGATCGGACATTGCCTACAACAGGAGAAGTCAGGTACAGCCTTATACTTCTGCATTAGTAGAAGCTCAGCATCATGCAAAGTTGCTTTAGGGGGGGATCTGACGGTTGTACGGGTTCTATGCTTTTGGGGATGGGAACATGTTTTGTTGCATACTAATGCTGAGGTTATGGTTAATTTCTTTCTTCTCCCCAAACCACAACTTGTGAGACAGCATTAAACATTTCACATAGGGATATTATCACATACATGGTTATCTCCTCTTCCCATGAAAAAAGTGGTATATGGGATGTAGGGGAGGGAGGAGTCAAGAGCCCAGTGGGATGACTGGCCAGCCACTCACGCCTTTTGAGCCAGTGGGCGGGACCAAAGGAAGACCCCACCCCCCCACTCATCAGTGCAGACTGGGTGCTATAAATCTGAAACTCGTGTGTAGCAAGCCAGGCTCTGATGAAGAGGCCACGGCCTCGAAACGCGTCAGCCAGTCCATCCAGGCTACCAGTGGGAGGCGGTCGTACTGATGTGACCCACTCCTCAACATTGATGCTTGTCACAAGATATGTCTGTGAGTATGTTTTTATGACTTTTATACAATAAAGGTATCAAGTATAATGCGCTAGGCCAGTGCGCCCTTGTGTGCTTTTTTTATTTCTCTGTGCAGGACAGTCAAGTTCCTCCATCCCTAACTCGCTCATCCATGTCTTTATGGACTTCGCTTTGTGCATTGCTCCAAATCATTTTGGTGGAGGGGGGATTATGGTGTGGGGGTTGTTTTTCAGGGGTTGGCCCCTTAGTTCCAGTGAAGGAAACTCTTAAGGCGTCAGCATAACAAGACATTTTGGACAATTTCATGGTCCCAACTTTGGGGGAAGAGTTTGGGGATGGCCCCTTCCTGTTCCAACATGACTGCGCACCACTGCACAAAGCAAGGTCCATTACCCTCTAATTCATCCCAAAGGTGTTCTATTGGGTTGAGGTCAGGACTCTGTGCAGGCCAATCAAGTTCCTCCATCCCAAACTCACTCATCCATGTCTTTATGGACCTTGCTTTGTGCAGTGGTGCGCAGTTATGTTGGAACAGGAAGGGGCCACCCCCAAACTGTTCCCACAATGTTGGGAGCATGAAATTGTCCAAAATGTCTTGGTATGCTGACGCCTTAATAGTTCCCTTCACTGGAACTAAAGGGCCAAGCCCAACCCCTGAAAAACAACCCCACACCATAATCCCCCCTCCACCAAATGATTTGCAGCAATGCACAAAGCGAAGTCCATAAATACATTGATGAGCGAGTTAGGGGTGGAGGAACTTGACTGGCCTGCACAGAGTCCTGACCTCAACCCAATAGAACACCTTTGGGATTAATTAGAGCGGAGACTGCGAGCCAGGCCTTCTCATCCAACATCAGTGTCTGACCTCACAATTGTGCTTGCTATGGGGGCACCCGAGCTGAGTCACAGCTCCCTGTGTGCATTCAGCCTGGGAGCCCCTGTTCGGCCCCGCCCCCTCTCTCTCCTGATGGGCTAACTGACGTTGATAGACAGCAGCTGGAGCCAATTGAGCCACTGCTGTGTCTCAGCCAACCAAGAGGGAGAGTCTCGGACAGCCGAAGCTCTCGTGGACATCACTGGATATTTGTATTGCTCAGAATACATGATTATGCATTTGCAGGTAGGGTAAGGTGCCCATATTTTTCAAATGAAATCCGGAGACATTTTTTTTTTACTATTAATGGTGGCAATCAGTGACTTATAGTGGGACTGCGAAATTGCGGTGGACAAATCGGACACTAAGTGACACTCTTGATACTTTGTGGGAACCAGTGTCACTAATACAGTGATCAGTGCTAAAAATATGCACTGTCACTGTTCTAATGACACTGGCTGGGAAGGGGTTAACATTCAGGGCAATTAAAGGGTTAAATGTGTTCCTAACCAGTGTTTTCTCACTGTGGGGGAGGAGCTTTTACTAAGGGAAGGCATTGATGCCTGCCACTGCTTTGCAGGAACACAGGGTCAATGTCTTCCATACTGACAGAATGGTGATCTGCCTTATTTACAAAGGCAAACCGCCGTTCTGCCTGTGTACAGAATGATCAGTGGGTATTGGCGGACATCGAGTCCGCCGGATCTGCTGATTGGCTCCAGTACTCAAAAATGCAAGATCACGTATATATACATGATCCTGCGCAGCACAAAAGGGGCACAGAAAATGAAAAAATACACCCCCCCCCTAACTAGTAGGAGTGGCAGAGCGGGCAGTGTTTTTTTTTAAATTCTGCACTGTCTTTGAAATTGCCCGGGCCCCTGTTCATATTCATTCCAGGGACAAAAACGGGGACAGACTTGGTCTGGGGACAGTGTCCTCAATCCGGGGACTGTCCCCTGAAACTGGGGACGTCTGGTCACCCTAAGGTAGGTGGTGCCATCGTGCGCCCACCCACCTGGTTGTACTGTAATCCGTCACAGCACATACCAATCACTGGGTCCCGGCCCGTGACTGACCACTGGCACCTGGTGATCGGCTCTGAGCTGTAAAGAAGCAGGGATAGAAAACAATGAGATCCCCAGTAAAAGCAGCACAAAGTACACACATAAACACATTGTTAGGCACACATTTCACCTTTTGATCACTCAAGATGCTACCCCCTCCCCAGCCAGTGTTATTAGTACAGTGACAGTGTATAGTATTAGCACTTAACCCTGGCTCCTCTGGCTACAGTGGAGCCCAACTAAATCTACCTAAACAACTATGTACACAGTGGGTGCTACACCTAGATTCATGTAACGGTTGCACTCGGGAGCCATACTTTGTGGAATGGGTGTCATTGAGAACAAATGTAAGTTTTTCATGCACTTAACTCTGCAACTTTAGAGTTAGCTGTTTCCAAGCTTTGGCTAGTGTATGCCTTTCTCTCTCATTCATATTACACATGTAGCAATAGTTAGGTTTCTGTTAGTGTAGGTAAATTTCAGGCTTGGCTAGTAGCCAAGCCTGTTTTTTTTACCTGGGTTGGGAGTGACTCAGGGCGAGCTGGGACCTCCCACTTATTTCCAGAATGTGCTAGAACCTTCTGGAAAGATAGGAGGAGAGGTATGGTGGAGTTACAGTCAGGTCCATAAATATTGGGACATCGACACAATTCTAATCGTTTTGGCTCTATGCACCACCACAATGGATTTGAAATGAAACAAACAAGATGTGCTTTAACTACAGACTTTCCACTTTAATTTGAAGGTATTTACATCCAAATCTGGTGAATGGTGTAGGAATTACAACAGTTTGTATTTGTGCCTCCCACTTTTTAAGGGACCAAAAGTAATGGGACAATTGGCTGCTCTGCTGTTTCATGGCCAGATCTGTGTTATTCCCTCATTATCCCATTTACAAGGAGCAGATAAAAGGTCCAGAGTTCATTTCAAGTGTGCTATTTGCATTTGGAATCTGTTGCTGTCAACTCTCAATATGAGATCCAAAGAGCTGTCACTATCAGTGAAGCAAGCCATCATTAGGCTGAAAAAAAAACAAAACAAACCCATCAGGGAGATAGCAAAAACATTAGGTGTGGCCAAATCAACTGTAACATCCTTAAAAAGAAAGAACGCACCGGTGAGCTCAGCAACACCAAAAGACCCGGAAGACCACAGAAAACAACTGTGGTGGATGACCGAAGAATTCTTTCCCTGGTGAAGAAAACACCCTTCACAACAGTTGGCCAGATCAAGAACACTCTCCAGGAGGTAGGTGTATGTGTGTCAAAGTCAACAATCAAGAGAAGACTTCACCAGAGTGAATACAGAGGGTTCACCACAACATGTAAACCATTGGTGAGCCTCAAAAACAGGAAGTCCAGATTAGAGTTTGCCAAACAACATCTAAAAAGCCTTCACAGTTCTGGAACAACATCCTATGGACAGATGAGCCCAAGATCAACTTGTACCAGAGTGATGGGAAGAGAAGAGTATGGAGAAGGAAAGGAACTGCTCATGATCCAAAGCATACCACCTCATCAGTGAAGCATGGTGGTGGTAGTGTCATGGCGTGGGCATGTATGGCTGCCAATGGAACTGCTTCTCTTGTATTTATTGATGATATGACTGCTGACAAAAGCAGCAGGATGAATTCTGAAGTGTTTTGGGCAATATTATCGGCTCATATTCAGCCAAATGCTTCAGAACTCATTGGACGGCGCTTCACAGTGCAGAAGGACAATGACCCGAAGCATACTGCGAAAGCAACCAAAGAGTTTTTTAAGGGAAAGAAGTGGAATGTTATGCAATGGCCAAGTCAATCACCTGACCTGAATCCGATTGAGCATGCATTTCACTTGCTGAAGACAAAACTGAAGGGAAAATGCCCAAGAACAAGCAGGAACTGAAGACAGTTGCAGTAGAGGCCTGGCAGAGCATCAACGGGGATGAAACCCAGCGTCTAGTGATGTCTATGTATTCCAGACTTCAGGCTGTAATTGACTGCAAAGGATTTGCAACCAAGTATTAAAAAGTGAAAGTTTGATTTATGATTGTTAATCTGTCCCATTACTTTTGATCCCTTAAAAAGTGGGAGGCACAAATACAAACTGTTGTAATTCCTACACCATTCACCTGATTTGGATGTAAATGCCCTCAAATTAAAGCTGAAAGTCCGCAGTTAAAGCACATCTTGTTTGTTTCATTTCAAATCCATTGTGGTGGTGTATAGAGCCAAAAAGATTAGAATTGTGTCGATGTCCCAATATTTATGGACCTGACTGTATATAGGGTCTCAGTCCCTACATTGTCTTTTTGATCAACTGGGCATCTCATATCTACACCATCCAAGTTTAACTCCCCTCAATAAACATAAAAACAAGGTGCACAGACTGTTTTCTGTCTAGCGAGTGACTGAAGATTGTGTGCTTGGGTGGGCAGGGTGACAGACGAACCACAACTATCAGGTCCTGGCGGTACCGCCACACACAGCATGCACAATCTTAGGAATATCGACTGCGAACCTTGCAATCTACAATGAAATGTGGCAAGGTGTTTACAGAAGATTGCCCATTACACTTGTGAATTGCAAGACACATTCTTCCACGTGTGGGCATGATATAAGGCATGCAGAGATGGTAATAGGGTTCATGTCACTTCGACCACGGGGGGTCCTTCGAATGTTGAAGTATGTTGTTGTATCCTTGAGTTAATCAAGTAAAATATATTATTCTTTGATATCCGTTGGAGTATCGGAATTCTTCATTGTTCTGACGGCAAGCAAGGACACCGTCCTCCACCGCCAGCAGGAAGGAGAGAAAAGAGGCATGCGGTGCAGAACATTGCCGCAAGTGAGTCTTTACTGCATCTCATTCCATATATTATACCCAACACAAAGGCCTAACCAATTCAACGGTGAAGTATGCAAGGAAATTATTTGTAATTCTCATTTTGCTCTTTTGTGCCTTCGGAAACATCTTTAGTGGTAAATGGAAAGTAGAGAAATTATGTTCCTTGCTATGAAGAAAATGCAGGTACAGATGGGTATGTATTTGTTTCATTTACACCTGTGTGTGTGTTAACGAGTGTTTTGCATTGTGTTAAGTCCTTTGTTCAGACAAGCTTCAGCTTGTATAAGAGCAGTGTGTGCAGCAAGCTTTAACAAAAGATTTGCAAAGCTTTTAGCAAGCTCCGGGCTTTTAGGGCCCATCCCCACCTGTGTGTCCTAACGCACATCAACTTGTATACCCAGATTAGCCATTGCACGAGGGCTTTACTTTCAGTAATGCAAAAGTGTACATAACTTTTTTACTAGCTTACATAGGTCATTCGATTTCAAATGTTGGTATAGTAACTCTTTCGCTATACCACACGTGTCAAACTCAAGGCCCGGGGGGCGAATACGGCCCTCCAGGCCATTTCATGTGGCCCTTGCACCTCTCCTGCAGCTGCAGCAACCCTCTCATTGTTGCCCTCACCTTGTCTCAGCAGTTAGCAGAGAGGAGGACAGAATTCCTCCACCAGATCCTGCACGTATCCATGCAGCCACTGAGAGGCTCATATCTGCCCCCCCCCCCTCCTTGTCCCAGCAGTTAGCAACAGAGAGGAAGACATTACTCCTCCTACAGATCCTATGCCTCTCTGTCCAGCCACAGCCCCCCCCCCCCCTCCACTCCACCTTCCCTGGTCTCAGCATTCAGCAGGCTCCAGCCCTTCTCTGGTCCTCCTCCAGACTCTGCACCTTCTGCTTCCCAGCTCCATCCCCAGCTTCTTCCCAGCAGCAGCACAAGGTAAGAGGGAGCAGTCTGATGTAAGGGAGGTTGAGGGACTCTTGACTCCTGATAGTGTGTGGGGGGGATTATTGATATCTGATGTAAGGGGGGGGGGGGGGGGTGGGGTGCTATGTACATCTAGTTTTACAGATACAACTGCCCCTTTGAGGGAAACCATAATGCTGATGTGGCCCACAATGACATTGAGTTTGACACCCCTGCTCTTTACTAAGGTAATGATTTGTCAGGAACCATGAATCAGACTGAGACAGAAGTGCAGCAAAAATCACACATTTTAATAAAATGGTAAAATAGTACAAACAGAATAAACGTGGTCAAAACAAAGCCCGGGTTCGGTAATCGGATCGGGTAGTCGGAACAAGCCAGTAAAACAGGAATGCAGAGATCAACGTAGTCAGAAGCAGCAAACAGGATCAGGAACCAGAAGGGAAGTCAGGCAGGCAAAAGACTTTTGATGTATTATAAAAAATGTAAAGATATTTTAGTACCCAAAATGTGTGAATATATGAACGGGATAGGGGACGTGTGGGAAATAAGGGAGGAGGCGCTGTCGGCAACGATATCACTCATTCCGAAGGAGGGGAAAGATAAAACAACATGCTCAAGCTACAGGCCAATATCATTAATAAACTCAGATATAAAACTATTCTCAAAAATATTAGCAACAAGAATATAGAGAATAATAAGAGGAATAATTAATAGTGACCAAGTAGGTTTTGTACCGGGAAGGGAGGGGAAAGATAATGGAATCAGGACCCTCCTTCTAATACAAAAATTAAAAAAGGAAGGGACCCCCGGTCTGCTACTGTCGATAGATGCCGAAAAGGCTTTTGACAGAGTAGAATGGGGGTTCCTTTTAAAACAATAGAGAAAATCGGAGTAGGGGAAAGAATGGTGCAATGGATCAAGGCATTGTACCATAAGCCAAAAGCAAGAGTTAAAGTAAATGGGAAATTGTCTGCGACATTCGAACTAGAAAACGGCACACGCCAGGGATGCCCACTCTCCCCTCTACTGTCCATAGTATACCTAGAACCTCTGTTGGCGGTACTAAGAAACGATCAGGAGATAAGAGGATTCCATATAGCAGAAGAAGAACATAAGATCGCGGCTTATGCCGACGACACGCTACTATATATAAACGCACCAAAAGTAACACTCCCAAAAGTAATGGAGGAAATTAAGAACTTTGGAGAGATATCAAACTTTAAAATTAATATTGATAAATCAGAGATTCTGGGTATAAATATTGGGAAAAGAGAAAGGACGGAACTACAAAGAGAGTACCCCTTTAAATGGGTAAATAAGGGAATGAGGTACCTGGGGATAATATTAGCAACAAGTCCCGAAAAAATATACCAAGCTAACTACATCCCACTGATCAATGAAATCAAAGATGAACTAAACAAATTAAAACACAGACCATTGTCCTGGTTCGGCCGGATCAACACGATAAAAATGATCATACAACCAAAAATTCTATATAATTTCCATGCGACTAAGAAACTGATGGATAAATTCATTTGGAGGAATAAAAAACAAAGGATAAAATTCTCGACACTGAGTAAAGGGAGGAATAAGGGCGGATTAGCGGTACCAGACATAAAAAAATATTACACGGCAAACATAATAGCACGGGTGATAGAGTGGACAAACTCCACGGATAAGAAATGGGGGAGAATAGAAAACAGGTTGAGTAGGTGTCACTTAGGAAAAGAGATATGGATCCCAAGGAAATTCAGAGAAATGGCCGAGGACACAAGTAAATTGACACAAATAGTATGTAAAGAATGGGATAAATTGTTAGCCCAACTGAAATGGGAATTCAACTCACCATACACACCACTGAGTGGAACAAACTATTTTGCACCGGGGAAAAAAGAATGGTCAGGGAATTGGATTAAAACGGACACAATAAAATTAAAAGATATATTAAAGGGCAGGGAATTAGCAACACTAGAAGAGTTAAGGGAATGGGGGCATTTCCATGTAATCGACGCATGGCGGTATCAACAACTAAGACAATTTGTAAACTCATTACCACATCCACTGAGAACAGAAAGAGAAAGAACAGATCTGGAAAAAATAGTGATGAAGGAGGGGAGAAGAAAGGGGGAAATTTCCAAAATATACAACATGTTGATAGAGATGGGAGGTGAAGAAAGACCGCCATGTTTCGAAAAATGGGAAAAGGAGTTGGGGCAACAGTTGGGAGAGCACGAATGGAAAAAGATAATAAAACTGGTATTTAAATCCGCAACAGATAGCAACACCTGGGAGACAAATTATAAATGTCTGACAAGATGGTATCTCACCCCGGAAAGAATGGCAAAGATCCAACCAGGAAGGGAAAAAAGGTGTTGGAGGGGCTGTGAAACCGAGGGGACAATGAAACACATGTGGTGGGAGTGCAGAGGGATCCAGGAATATTGGAAGGCGGTAGTGGACTTGATCAAAGAAATGATGGGAGTCATAATACCCAGAGAACCATGGAATTGCCTTTTCCATAGGACAAATTGTTCCATTACACAATACACAAGGACAATAATACCACACTTACTGAACGCAGCAAAAGGCCTAATCCCCAGGTACTGGCAAAAGCCCCAAATACCAACTACGAAAGAATGGTGTCATAAATTAGAAGAGATCAGGAATTTGGAGTCCCTGAAAATTAGAGAGGAAGAGTCGTTAGAGGACGAAAATGAGAAATGGAATAAATGGATGAGTTTCAAAATTTCCAAGACTTACATAAAAATAATGTGTGAAGGAGAATAATTGGCGGAACCTAGGGAGGGGGGGGAGAGGTGGGTGGGGGGGGGAGGGAGAATCTGAAGTGGTGGAGAGAGAACTTAGGATGAAAAGCGAGTAAGAAAGGTTCAAGGGAATTACGATAGGCGGCCAAAGGAAAGTGTGCCACATAGGGTGAAGGAGGGGGACTAGCATTGGGGAATCCGGAAATGATGTGAAGCATTCCCACGACGATAAGCTGGAAAGTGAAATCAAAAGTGGAGACAGTTGGAAGCGAACTGATCCGGAAAGAAAAAAAAAAAAAAAAAGACTTTAACAGGAAAACACAGCAGAGAGTATCTGGATATGTTTGTCAAGGCGAAGGCACAGGAGATCTGAGTTTAAATAGCCAACAAGGCTGGCTGACGAGCAGGAAATGATCATCAGGTGATTCACTGTGGAATGGAGAGTACTGGCAATTAATCAACAGCTGAGCAGCCTGAGCTCTCAGAAGGGAAGGCTGAGTCCAGCCCTGACATAATCAACATAGTCTCCATCACAAAAGATGTATTTGCGCCATCGTTGAGCCCATCTTTCAAATCCTCTTTGAAGAAATGAGGTGTTCGTGTTGTAGCCACTTCTGCTTTCACCTTATCTGTATCATTAAATTGTTGTCTCCGAAGACTGTTCTTCATTCAACCAGACAAGTGGAGCTAGGAGGGTGCTAAATCTGGGCTGTACAGTGGATGGGGGATCACTGGCCAGCCAAAATTATAGATCACATGATTTGTTGCTAATTGTAGTGGTGCATGTTGCATAGTTACTGAGTTAGGTTGAAAAAAAGACACAAGTCCATCTGGTTGAACCTATAAAAGGGAACAAGATGTGGACTAGACCAACCAAAATTTGGACGAAAAATGTTGTTATTCAGAGATCCAGATGTATCCGAATTTCTGAATCCCAATAGTAACGAATTTCAACGAATCCAAAAAAAAAAGATATAAGGAAACAAATCAACGTAACAAAATAACAAATCATTCATGTATTTGAATCAGAAACTTGCAATAGATACTGTTATGCGTTTGCGTTAGGAATTGCCTGAACGATTATATTAAGTAAATTTTCAACCAAAGTAGAAATCTTTGAAAAACACAAATTGATTAATATGAATACAGACTAAATATGGAATTAAATTAATATTTATTCACTAGACGTGTGTTCACAATAGTTAGATTTGTGGATGGACATAGACAACAATAAGGGATTATATACAAGATTATTGTAACGAGAACGGTATCATTAGTGGTAATCAACATGGATTCATGAAGAATCGCTCTTGCCAAACCAATCTATTAACCTTCTATGAGGAGGTGAGCTGCCATCTAGGTAAGGGAAGGCCGGTAGATGTGGTGTACCTGGATTTTGCAAAAGCATTTGATACAGTTCCCCATAAACGTTTACTGTACAAACTAAGGTCCCTCAACATGGATCAAAGGGTGAGCACCTGGATTGAAAATTGGCTACAAGGGCGAGTCCAGAGGGTGGTGATAAATGGGGAGCCCTCAGAATGGTCTGGTGTAGAAAGTGGTGTTCCCCAGGGTTCTGTCCTTGGACCAATCCTTTTTAATTTATTCATAAATGATCTGGACGGGGTGAAGAGCTCAATCTCAATGTTTGCAGATGACACCAAGCTAAGCAGAGCAATAAATTCTCGACAGGATGTGGCAACCTTACAAGAGGATCTGAATAAATTAATGGGGTGGGCAGACAAGTGGCAAATGAGATTTAACGTTGAAAAATGTAAGGTAATGCATTTGGGTACCCAAGAATATAAAAGCAAACTACTCACTAGGGGGTAAGCCTCTGGGGGAATCTAGGATGGATAAAGACCTAGGGGTCTTAGTGGAGAACGGGCTCAGCAGTGGCATGCAATGCCAAGCTGAGGGAAGCAAAGCCAACAAAGTGTTGGCATGCATCAAGAAAGGGATCAACTCCAGGGATAAATCAATAATTCTCCCACTATACAAGTCTCTGGTGAGGCCGCACCTGGAGTATGCCGTCTAGTTCTGGGCACCGGTCCTCAGGAAGGATGTCCTGTATTGGAAAGGGTACAGAGAAGGGCAACAAAGCTAATTAAGGGGTTGGAGAATCTCAGTTATGAGGAAAGATTACAAACACTGAACTTATTCTCTCTGGAGAAGAGACGCTTGAGAGGGGATATGATTTCAATGTATAAATACTGCACTGGTGACCCCACAATTGGTACAAAACTCTTCCGCACAAGGGAGCACACAAAGACACGCGGCCATTCACTAAAAATAGAGGAAAGGCGGTTTAACCTTAAAAAGCGTAGAGGTTTCTTTACGGTAAGAGTAGTGAGGATGTGGAATTCTCTTGCACAAGCAGTGGTCTCTGCTGGGAGTATAGATAATTTCAAGAAACTATTAGATGAACACCTAAGGGACCACAACATTGAGGGATACAAAATGTAATACTGACATAAAAACACACACATAGGTTGGACTCAGGGTTGCCAACCGCCAGTAAATTTAATGACAGTTTGTAAAAATCAGTGATTTTTACAACTGTCTATAACTATCAGGGTCTGATAATTTGTCATGCTGTGCTGACTTTTTAAGTGTAAATCAGGCAAATTACTTGATATGGGCATTGTCAGTGTTTCCATGTTGTGTTTAAATATCAGTTGTCTTAGTTTTTAATAAGAGTTCAGTTATTTTTCAGGTTGCCAGTAGAGTTGAGCGAACCCGAACTGTAAAGTTCGGGTCCGCTCAGAACTTTTGGGTGTCCGGGACCCGGACCCAAACTTTTCAAAAAAAGCCTGGGTTTGGCTTCGGGGTTCTGGTAATTTTACTAAAAGTTCTGAAAATTACTGTAAAAAAGTCCTGGAAAGTCCTAGACGTCTGCAAAAGGAAGGAAAATGGGGGTAAGGGTCGGACAAGTGCCCTACAAAGAAATGGGGACAGGGAAATAACTTAAAAGCATTTTTAAACAAAAATCACATAAAAAAATAAAAAATGGAGGTGGATGTGGACCATCTTCAAACTGTGTGTGAAAAGTATTAATTAACGGTAGAAGCCATATCACTGTTATAAAATCATCTTCAAACTGTGTAAAAAAAAGTATAAATTAGCCGGGAGAAACCATATCACTGTTCTACAATCATCTGAAAACTGTGTGTGAAACTTAAACAATAGCAGGTAGAAGCCATATCCCTGTTTTTAGAACAGGGATATGGCTTCTACCTGCTATTGTTATGTAAGTTTCACACACAGTTTTCAGATGATTTTAGAACAGGGATATGGCTTCTCCCGGCTATTGTTTAAGTTTCACACACAGTTTTCAGATGATTGTAGAACAGTGATATGGGTTTTCCCGGCTAATCTATACTTTTTTCACACAGTTTGAAGGGATATGGCTTCTACCTGCTATTGTTTAAGTTTCACACACGGTTTTCAGATGATTTTAGAACCGGGATATGGCTTCTACCTCTTATTGTTTAAGTTTCACACACAGTTTTCAGATGATTTTAGAACAGGGATATGGCTTCTCCCGGCTATTGTTTAAGTTTCACACACAGTTTTCAGATGATTGTAGAACAGTGATATGGGTTCTCCCGGCTAATTTATACTTTTTTAACACAGTTTGAAGATGATTTTATAACAGTGATATGGCTTCCCCCGCAAAAAATACTTTTCACACACAGTTTGAAGATGGTCCACATCCACCTCCATTTTTGATTTTTTTATGTGATTTTTGTTTAAAAATGCTTTTAAGTTATTTCCCTGTCCCCATTTCTTTGTAGGGCACTTGTCCGACCCTTACCCCCATTTCCCTCCTTTTGCAGACCTCTAGGACTTTCCAGGACTTTTTTAACAGCCATTTTAGTGCCTAAAAGTTCGGGTCCCCATTGATTTCAATGGGGTTCGGGGTCCGGGTCAAAGTTCGGGTTCTGTCCAGGCCCGAACGCGGACTTTGTCCCGAAGTTCGGCCGAACCAACAGAACCCGTACTTCTAGAGGTTCGATCAACTATAGTTGCCAGTAAAAAATGTGCTCCGCCAGTAAATTTCCCATGTTTTGCCAGTAAACAACGCTGCGGGAGGTTGGCAACCCTGGTTGGACTTGATGGACTGGTGTCTTTTTTCAACCTTGATGACTATGGAACTATGGAACTATGTAACAATTTTATATAAAAATGAAAAGATTGTATGCAGCACTCGCATTATTGAGAACTATCAGACAATAGTCTGTGTTTTACTAAGCCAACAGTTATTCCCCTGTAGAAGGATTAAGTGTTAAACCACATTAAAAAAAATGGTACGCTACAATAGTGCCAAACAAGAAATTAGTAAAATTGGAAAAGCAAAAATAAAATTAAAGAAAAATTTTAAATTCCTTTCCCAAAATGGCGTCTTGTCAGGGTGGAGCTGCGTCTTGGCGTCCTTGAAGTGTCAGATGAGACGTGATGAGGAGTGTCTCTCTGGATGTACAGGTGTGTTAGTGGATGAAATGAAAAAGATAAAAAGTATTGCGCTAACCAAAATAAAAGTGAAAAATAAGTAAATAGCCGCTAGCAACACAATCTCCCTAAATTGTGAACAAAATGGTAAACAGAATGTGCAGCGCTTAAAATTGTGAGTATTACATGTCCACAACAGACAATATATCAAACAAAAATGCCCTCAATAAAGTAAGTCCATAAATACATTAATGTTTGAATGAATAAAATAAATCTTCCACCACGTGTGAAATATTTGTGTAAAATTCGAACTTCAATTCATCATGAAGGATCGACGTGCGTCTTACACCTCCACCACCTAATATAGGGTACTCTTACCAGAATATGCAATTATGCACGCATGAAAATGCTTGGTGACAACGGAGTCAGACCCAGTGTTGCCAACCGCCAGTAAATTTACTGACAGTTTGTAAAAATCTGTGATTTTTACAACTGTCTATAAATATCAGGGTCTGATAATTTGTCATGCTGTGCTGACTTTTTAAGTGTAAACCGGGCAAACTACTTGATATGGGTATTGTCAGTGTTTCCATGTTGTGTTTAAATATCAATTGTCTTCGTTTTTAATAGGAATCCAGTTATTTAACAGGTTGCCAGTAAAAAATGTGCTCTGCCAGTAAATTTTCCATGTTTTACCAGTAAAAAACGCTGCGGGAGGTTGGCAACACTGGTCAGACCACATCCAGGAAAATCATGATGGACATCAATCCCTCAGGGGTAGTGCCTCCACATGTGGTTGCATATCCAGGATCTTATGTAACACCAGAGAAAGGGCTCCCGCACCAGAAAATACAAGCAATGAATTAATATTTAGCCCCATGAACCAATGAAAAGAAGTCCCACCTTCTGGGCTAGGCTTATTCAAATTTTTATGAGCTTATAGTCCAGAACGGTATATTGCACCAGGATGGAACGCCATTAGGACTTCATTCACAACTGGCTGGCTGATTTTACTCTCAGGAGGAAATAGATTTGAGCAGGGGCGTAACGATAGGGGTTGCAGGGGTTGCAATTGCAACCGGGCCCCATGGTCCAGGGGGCCCATGTGCCTCCCTTGTACACTTGGATAA
>BLSH010154936.1:15217-35553 GCA_018402905.1 Glandirana rugosa
CACTCCACTCTGTGTCCCCTCCTCCTCCACTCCCTCCTCACCTGTGTCTCCTCACCTCCTCCTCCCCTGTGTCTCACCTCACCTCCTCCTCCCCTGTGTCTCACCTCACCTCCTCCTCACCTGTGTCTCACCTCACCTCCTCCTCACCTGTGTCTCACCTCACCTGTGCTTCACCTCACCTCCTCCTCACCTACACCTCACCTCCTCCTCACCTTTATCTCAGCTTACCTCTTTTGGCTCCCCTGGATCTCACCTCATCCCCTCCTCCCTTGTATCTCACCTCATCTCCACCTCACCTATGTCTCATCACCTTGTCACCTTTATTTCACTTCTCATCTCTCTCCCCCTGTATTTCTTACCTAACCTCTTCCTCACCTCCTTCTCACTTTTATCTCACTTTACCTAGTCCTCACCCCTCCTCTCTTGTACTCAACTTACCTCCTCTTCACCCCCTCCTCCCCAGTATCTCAACTCACCACCTCCTCACCTGTATCTCACCTTCTTTAATCCTTTACCTCAACTTACCTACTGCTCATCACCTCCTGCTCTGTATCTCATATCACCTCTTCCTGTGCCTCTCCTCAACTTCTCCTCAACTGAACCCCCCCTTCCCCACTTCACCTTCCCTCCCGACTCCCTTTTATCTCACCTCACCTGTGTCTCTGACAACCTCTCAACTCCCCTGTACCTCACCTTTAACCTTCCCTGTGCCTCTCACAGTCTTTAGTTGAGACAAGAATGCTCCTGACCACGAGTGGAAGTGACAACATTTCTTCTTCTCTCCCCGCAGGCACACAGTCCACGAATGCAACTTCTATACAGAGGGAATTTTCTCAGGAAGGATTCAGTGTAGATCTAACTCCGGTAAACTCTGAACAAGGAGGATGATACAAGGGATTACTAGCCATACTCGTTAGTTACATAATTTACCGGCCTGGGTTTTAGTAAACCCCATTGCAGCCACCCTGTTGCTGTTTGTACAGAAGCTCAGACATGGGTTCCTGTATGGGAGAACCTTCCTTCTCTACTATTATGTTCATTTTCAGAGGTAGACAAGATGTGTGACCCTTTCCCAAACAATTCCTGGTGAACCCAGCTACCAAATTGCAATTATTTTCAGTCTCTTTTCCTCAGCAGAGTATCTCACACATTCCATCATCTTCAGACTAGGGTTAGGGTTAAAGAACAACTCTAGGGCTTCTCTATAGTAATCATTTTTTCTATCCTCAGGATGGAGTAATACTTGGGGCAGTTGGAGCATATGGCTGGTCTGGTGGGGCATACATCTTTAAAGATGGTCATCAAAATGGCGCCTGGATAAATGTCACAAAGGACCAGACAGACATGGTGGACTCCTACCTAGGTGAGTTTCTTTCTTTCTTTCTTTCTTTCTTTCTTTCTTTCTTTTTCTTTCTTTCTTTCTTTCCTTCTTTCTTTCTTTCTTTCGAAGGGCTAAGTCGAAGTTCCTGTAATGCTCTGGTCATGTACCATTTTGATATGAGAGCAAAGAAACTTAGGAGACCATCAATATATAAAATATTTCTGGAAGAGAATGTTACAGTGCTATTGGCTAACCCATAAGGGAAATGACTCTTGTCACAGACCCAACTAGGACAGGGGCTTTTGGAAGGGACTGCAGGGTAGCCTCTTGTCTACTGACTATGGACCCTGGCTTTTGAGGGAGATCTATTCTTGGGAGGTGTGTGACTGAGGGACCATTGGAGTGGTCTTGCTGCAGATTGGGGTCAATGTCTCCCCGAAACACACAGATTTAGGGCCCTTGTGCCCAAACCAGCGATGACTACTTTAGACTATGAGACTCAGAGTAAATGTTAACATAATCAGCTCAAATCAACCTAATTCTGGGGTCTCCTGCTATTGTCTGTTTATTAAGCTGTGATGTGTTTATTGTTAAGCATGTCTCTCCTATTGTGTGCCTCCTAGGTGTGCATTCACATAGTTAATTGAGTCACCTATTGTCTCTGTCTGTCTGATTATCTCTTTGACATGTGATTAACCCCTTCCTGCCTATGCTATAGCCGATCCCGGCCCCTTATCACGAGATCAGCCTGAGGGTAAAAAAAAGCCGATCACCAGCTTCTGATAGAGGGACATTGGTCCCGAACACAGAGAGTCACTGCTGCCATGCAGTGACCTCCAGTGTCACCTGCCAGTGCCCACCAGTGCCACCTACAGGTGCATATTAGTGCCGCCTGCCAGAGCCCACCAGTGCAACCTACAGGTGCATATTAGTGCCACCTGACAGTGCCCACCAGTGGCACCTATCAATGCCCACCAGTGGCACCTATCAGTGCCCATCAGTGCCACCTATCAGTGTTGCCTATCAGTGTCACCTACCAGTGCCCATCAGTGCCACCTATCAGTGCCGCATATCAGTGCCACCCATCAGTGTGCTTCAGTGCCACCCATCAGTGTCCTTCAGTGCCACCCATCCATGCCACCCATCAGTGCCACCTATCAGTGCCCACCAGTGCTGCCTCATCAGTACCCACCAGTGCCACCTACCAGTGCCCATCAGTGCAGCCTATCAGTGCCCATCAGTGTAGCCTATCAGTGCCCATCAGTGCAGCCTATCAGTGCCCATCAGTGTAGCCTATCAGTGCCCATCAGTGCTGCCTCATCAGTGCACATCAATGAAGTAGAAAAATTACCTGTTTTCAAAATTTTATAACAAACTATGAAACAGTTTTTTGGGGGTTTTTTTGCAAAATTTTCGGTCTTTTTTCGTTTTTTTAGCAAAAAATAAAAATTCAGCAGTGATTAAATACCACCAAAAGAAAGCTCTATTTGTGGAAAATAAAAATGATATAAATGTCATATGGGTACAGTGTAGCATGACTGCGTAATTGTCATTCAAAGTGTGACAGCGCAGGAAGCTGAACGTTGGCTTGGGCAGGAAGGGGGAGGGGAGTGCCCAGTGGTGCTTAAAGTGATGGTAAAGCTTTGTTTTTATTTTTTTTTAATAACAAACATGTTACACTTACTTCCTCTATGCAGCGGTTTTACACAGAGTGGCCCCGATCCTCCTTTTCTGGGGTCCTTCCGCGGCGCTCCTAACTCCTCCACTTCTGGAGTGCCCCCTTGGAGAAGCACTCTTCCTCGGGCACCCGTGCAGAAACGCTCCCGTGTACTGCTGCTGCGTCCATTGACACAGACAGCAACTCTGGCCCCGCCCTCGGCTCCCACGTCATTGGATTTGATTGACAGCAGCGGGAGCCAATGGCTGCGCTGTTATCAATCTATCCAATCAGGACCCGAGATACCGGCTGGAGCTGGTGTGCTTGTCCTGGTACTGGAAAGACCGGGTTCAGGTAAGTATTAGGGGGGCTCTGGTGGGGGCTAGAATGTATTGAGGTGAAAAACCTTGAGACTTTACAACCCCTTTAATATTGTGACCACTTCACCTTATCAAACCATTGTGGGAGGTTATATTTTATGTTAATTAGTCTACTGTTTAATTAGATTGATGTTTATGTTGGCTATTCCTTAGCTATGTTATATACCTGTATATTCCTGTTTACAGTTTGTATTGTTAGGGAAATGTGATCAGGCTCTACCTGATCTTGCATGGTATATATTCTGTGTGAATTTACAATAAAGAGTGCCAGTTCCAGTTTGCGCCTAAGCTAGTATCGCCTAGTATCTTGGGGCCAATATTCAGCTTTAATACCTGGTTCCTGGTTCCAGATTGGCGGAAGCTGAATCTTGACCGAGGCACCCCAGCTGGGTGCTGAACAGTTCCATCACAACTCTTTTTTTAGTAAAGACATATTTTTATTTATACAATTGGACTCAATAAGGCCCGTGTCCATCAAAAACATACCATGAGAAAATCCAGCCCTTGTCCACCCATGGTCCTTGAGGCTGTTTCCAGTGGTTGGAGGATTTAGTAGACTACAAAAGGTCTTAGGATGCTGTATCTGTGTTCTTAATTTCAATAAATTCTCCAATCAATGCAAATGGCTCAGTTAACCATCTTCTTATCCCATGTCTTTCAACTTCAGGAGCTCCAAGCTCCAGCATCTTCACTCAGAAGAAGTAAAACCCATTATCCCGGGCAGCTGTGGACAATTTTCTCTCACTGTGGAGAAAAATTCTCCTTGACCCCTCAGATGTTATTTTGGACAGATATAGGTGGCCATTCTGCCCTCGGCAAAAGAAATCAACACACATGCATGCAGTGAGAAGATGATGATGGAGTCAAAGGACACTATAGGTGGGGAGTAGAGCGGGAGGGTGTTCCTGTGGCTACAATAATATAACCTGATACAGGCAGGGCTTGTAGCCAATCTACACCTGCCTTAAGGACAACTCCCTGGACAAAAACATTGCAGCCCTACACGAGTCCCGGTAGGGCCATTGTGGACTGCGAGGACCCCTAGTTTTTCTGGACGAGGACTGCAATTTATAGTAGTTGTGCCACTGGATTCATCATAGCTACAACATCTGGTAGGGCATCCTATATGCTTGAGGGTGGGTGCAGCATGGTGCAGGGGCAGAAAAACACTTAGATTTCAAGAGCGGAGAACAAGAAATATATTGTAACTTAATGCAGAAGAGGCCCGATGGGGAATGCAGACCAACTGGGAGCACTCATGGCATGAAACAGCCATGTGTCAGTAGAAGCAGCCCCCAGGTGCGAAGACAGCTTCTGTCTCAAGGGGTGGAATGTGGCCTGGCCAATCCATATCCTAGTGGGGAGGCTTCAAGAAAGGACGGTGTGTCCCTTCACTGCCCCATCTCATCTGGAACCTCTCTCTGATGCTAAGCACTTTCCCTGCCAGAAGGGTGAGCTCTCGCCACACGCAGAATGCGGGCCAAACCGCGGGAACGAGGTTCTTAAATAGCCTGACCCAAGATGGTCACCAAGAGTCACATGGGGCACCAGCATCCAATCTATCCTAGTTTTTTTGGATGAGGGTTATGCTTATGCTCTTACAGTAAAGAAAATCTTCATAGACTGATGGTAAAACAGTCTGCCCTCCATACAATGGTTACTGCATAATGTCCTTCACCATAGAGCTTTTCAGAACTCCAAATAATGTAAACCAACGTTTGTCTAAGATATTGTGGACTGATTCTTTCCAGGTTACTCTGTGCTACATCTAGAAAAGGACCTGGTTGCCACCGGAGCCCCAAGATACAAATACACCGGCAAAGTCCTAATCTACAAACGTGACCCAAAAACCTCTGAGTGGAAGCAGAAGGCTGCAGTCTATGGGGAGATGGTAAATAGAATGGGGAGGCAAGACGTGGGGACAGAACTAGGAGTAGGGTTACGGGTTCCATCACCTTCCAACCTCCAGCGTAGAGCTAATCATTTAATAGCGGGAGTGGGGACACCACAGGAGATCAAAAGCTTTCTTATAGGCATTGCAAAACTTAAGTAAGTAATAGCCTGAGAGGAGAAGTGTGAAGAAACTTCATTCTGCCAGGGTAAATAAGTATTTCATCCCCTGCAGATTGTGTGCGTTTCCTCACTCACAAAGAAAGGGTCTATATTTTTTTATCATAGGTGTATTATAAATGATAGAGGCAGAATATCAAGCAAAAATCCATAAACAACACATAAAACAAATGTTATAAATGGAGTTGCAGTTCAGTGAGTAAAATAAGTATTTGATCCCCAAGCAAAACATGACTTAGAAGTTGGTGGAGAAACCCTTGTTGGCAAGCACAGAGGTCAGACGAAGTAGTTGGTGACCAGGTTTGCAGACATCTCAAGAGGGATTTTCTTCTCTAAATCCTTAAGGTTTCTTGGCTATCAATTGGCAACTCGAAGTTTCAGCTCCCTCCATAAATTTTCTACAGGATTAAGGTCTGGAGACTGACTAGGTCACTCCATGACCTTAATGTGCTTGTTCTTGAGCATGCTGGAAGACCCATCCATGACCCAGCTTCAGTGTTCTGGCTGAGGGAAGAAGGTTCTCATCCAAGATTTTACAATACATGGCTCCGTCCATTCGCCCCTCAATGCGGCAAAGTTGGCCTGGACCTTTGTCAGAGAAACAGCCCTAAAGCATCTCCACCAATGTGTGTGACTGTAGGGATGGTGTTCTTAGAAAGCACATGTACAGTCATGCCAATGAACATCTAAATGATTTAGAGAAGGATTGGGAGAAAGTGCTGTGGTCAGATGAGATCAAAATTCAGTTCTTTGGCATTAACTCGACTGGCCTTGCTTGGAGGAACAAAAATGCTGACTATGACCCTAAGAACACCACCCCTACAGTCAAGCACGGAGGTGGAAACATTATGCTTTTGGGGCTGCTTCTCTGCCAGTGGTGCAGACCGACTCTGCCGCATTGAGAGGCCAATGGATGGGGTCATGTAAGGATTTTTTATTGATATTCAGTCTCTATCACTTAAAACAGGGGTCAGCAACCTGTAGACCATGGGCAGGTGACTGGTAGATCGTGGTCTGGACTTGTTGACCCACCATCCCAGAGCATCAAACAGAGAGCAATGCAGAGGGACTACTTGTAAAGTTGGAGGTGTAGTAGGGAGCAAGAACTACATAATCCAATGCCTCCTCTGTAGTGCTGGCTCCTGTCCCGTGCGGAGTGATACCAACTGCGCTCCATCTGTGGAAGCAATATGTTGCCTCCTTACCACCTGATTTAAACCCATGACTTCAACATGGTAGTATGGCAATTAGAGGATTGAATTAGACACTGTGCCCGGTGATCTTTGACTTCTCCCATGTTGTTTCGGTAGATCTCTACCTCTTTAGGGTTGTCTCTACCCCTGATTTTAAATACACCTATGATAAAAGATTATAGACCCTTCAATTCTTTGTAAGTGGGCAAACTTACAAAATCTGCAGGGGATCAAATACTTATTTCCCTCCCTGTAACTGGCTTTTGGCGCCTCTTTGCAAGGTGGTAATACAGAATGAAGTCAATGGATGGATAGATGAGTGGATGGATTGATGGGTGGATGAATGGATGTGGCCAAGTACATGCCTCTGTGCAGGGCAGCCTTACACAGCTTTAGACCTGGGCCCCCCGTCTGACCACCAACATTCCCAGGGGCCCCCTCACTGGCCATCCCACCACATCCGCCCACTGGCCAGGGGTGCACACATGCCGCAGTAGGAATTATACACCCTGTCACACTTACCAGGTGTAGCCTGCCAGGCATGACCCATTCAATTGAAGTGTGCAATGCATGCTAGTGTGGGATCCAAGGGGTTAAAAAAACAGTGCGCAGGCAGCACAGCCTCACCCGATGGTTGCAATAAGACCTCACGCCGAACCATAGGTGCTGGAGGTCCCAAACTTGGAGAAATTGTGGTCCATGTGACCCAAGTTTGGTATTTTTTTCACCTATGGTACGGGAGAACGGTGTCCCCAAACTGGGTGCCCCCTCCCACAGACTCCAATGTTAAGTCTAAAATTCAACCGACAATTGCCGGTCAATGACTGGTCAATTTGGGGACCCAGTACGGCCGAACCATAGGAGCTGGAGGTCCCAAACTTGGAACAGTTATGGTCCACGGGGCCCTCTGCATGTGACCCAAGTTTGGTATTTATATTGCCTATGGTTCATGAGAACGGTGTCCCCAAACCGGGTGCCCCCTCCCAAAGACTCCAATGTTAAGTTTGAAATTCACCCGACAATTGCCGGTCAATGACTGGTCAATTTGGGGACCCGGTACAGCCGAACCACAGGTTCTGGAGGTCCCCATCTTGCAACAGTTGTGGTCCAGGGAGCCCTCTTCATGTGACCCAAGTTTGGTATTTTTATCGCCTATGTTTCGGGAGAACAAGATTCCCAAACTGGATGCCCCCCTCCCATAGACTCAATGTTAAGTCCAAAATTCACCTGACAATTGCTGGTCAATGACTGGTCAGTTTAAGGACCCAGTATGGCCGAACCATAGGTGCTGGAGGTCCCAAACCTGGACCAGTCATTGCCCAGGGGGGCCTCTCTATGTGACCTACGTTTGGTATTTTTATCGGCTATGGTTTGGGGAGAACGGTGTCCCCAAACAGGGTGTCCCCCTCCCATAGACTCCAATGTTAAAGACTGCTAAAGTCTTTGTTGTAAGGGCCCCTTGAGACACTGGGGCCCCTTACAACAGTGCCTGTACACCCCTGATGGCGACCCTGCCTCTGTGGCTCACAAGGGGGCTCAGTGAAGCCTCAGGGAAAGCTCTGTGATATAGCTTAGTGCTTAGAGATTTATGGGAAAGAGAAAGTGCTGAGCCTCATAGAATAGTCATCATTAATGCAAGAGCTCTCCCGAAAGGTACAGTAGTGAGGAGGTTCCAGCAGGCAACAATAAAGCGGAGGAGGTTCTGAAGGCGGCAGCAAGGCTAGCAGTCAAGTGGACACCCTATGATGCTAAGGTAAGGCAGGCCTGGTAAGAACATCATTTGAGGTGCATGAGGAGGAAGTGGTATCACCTGAGCTTCCTCCTCCTGCACCACAAATGATGTTCTTACCAGGCCTGCCTTCCCTCAGCATCATAAGGTGTCCACTTGACTGCTAGCAGAGGAACCATGTAATGATGATGCCTTGACTAGACATGCGCGATTGGTCTCCGTATGAATCGAAATTCAGCTAAATTTTCGTCATTTGGAGATTGGGATGTATCCGAATTTACAGTGAGGTAAAAAAGTGAAATAAGATGATGATTCCTACTTAGCTTGTTTTATAGAATGGAATAAAATACAAAATAAAATACTATAATAGAATAGAATAGAAAATAAAAGAATAGCGTGTAATAGAAAAGAATAAAATAGAATAAAAAAAAAACAAATATAGCCGTCTTCCGAAATTCGAATTTCAAAAATTCCCATTGCGATTTCCGAATTTCGAATCGATTTGAAAATAACAATTATGCAAAACTGATTCAGAAAATGAATTATTCTCATTCATCAAGTAAGGAATTTGATGAAACAAAACAATTAACATAAAAAAAAACTAAATAAATTTTTTCCGTCATGCACATCTCTAGATTTGACTTGGATCTATGGACTGTAGGATGGAAGGGCTGATGTGTGGATGGATGGATGGATGAACCAATGGAAGGATGGATGGACGGGTCGCTGGATGGGTGAACGAATGGAAGGATGGGTTAGGGATGGGTGACTGGATGGATGGGTGAACAAATGAAAGGATGGGTTAGGGATGAATGGATGGATGAATGGGGGTAGGTGGATGGATTGATGGATGGCTGGATGGATGGATGAACGAATGGAAAGATGGGTTAGTGATGGATTGGTGAATGATTGGAAAGATTGGTTAGGGATGGATGGATGGGTGAACGAATGAAAGGATGGATGGACGGATGGGTGGATGGATGGGTTAGGGATGGATGGATGGGTGAATGGATGGATGGATGGGTGAATGGATAGGTGGATGGCTGGATGGATGGATGTGTGAACAAATGGAAGGATGGGTTAGGGATGGATGAACGGATGGGTGGGTGGATGGATGGATGGGTTAGGGATGGATGGATGGGTGAATGGATGGATGGATGAATGAATGGAAAGATGGGTTAGGGATGGATGGATGGACAAATGGATATTCACACAGAATAACAGACAGGCAAGAAACAAAACCATAAGTGTATCTAAAGCCAAAACTTTTTAGTAGTTTTGGGTTGGGAAGGCGCTGTCCGTGTCCCATTATTCTCTTCACTGGCACAGCATGGGGACATCTTTAAAATAGTTTGCCACCCTGATGCCGGTTAGTTGGGCTGTAAAGTTAACGTTCTTTTATTGTTTAACAAAGGTGGAAAGTGATGTACATGTGCCGCCTGTTCATTCCAGGTTGATAACAAACTCAGAATTGCATTAGTCTCACGTTTTTCCTTACAGTTTGGCTCGTACTTTGGGGCAGTGCTGAGTGCGGCCCGATTGAACCTCTCCCATATTCTTCTGGTGGTTGGAGCCCCTACATATTACACTCCAGAGGGTCCAGGTGGGCGGGTGTACCTGTGTCCTCTCCCCACTCAGGTGAGGATCCTCCAAAGTAGGAATCACTGTAGAAATTGTATTTGCTAGTTGTCACTGTGGTTGTCACCATAGTTTGTAGGCAATGAAATGAGGTATTGTCATTGGAATTTACTGTTGCGTTGTTTGAGTTGCCATTGATATCAGCAAAACCTTGAACTGTGTTTGGTTTCCAGGAAGAAAACTCTGGGGACTCTCCCATTACCATTATGTGTCCAGAGACCCTACAGGGTGATACCGGCCAGGCCGTGGGCCATTTTGGTTCTGCCATCTCAGTTCTGCCAGATCTCTCTGGGGACCAGCTGCCGGATCTGGCTGTTGGTGCGCCGTGTGAGGACAACTATCAGGGGGCTGTCTACATCTTCCTGGGACAACCAGGGGGCTTCAGACCATCATATATACAGGTAAGATGTGTTGTTCTTACCTATTCATAATATAACTAGACATTAAACTTCCCCAATCACAAGAAGACTTTCCCTCTTTATGGCAAATGTCAGGACAGCATCAGCAGATAAAATCCTAACTAAATTTTCCTCACCTCACCAAAAAAACCCTCACTAGCTCCTTCCTAAGTAGGGGGCGCTACACTTATATATCCATGACAAGTAACTGGATATCAAAACTTCCCATCACAATAAGAACCTTATGTCTCCATGACAAATAACCGGATATTACACTGCCCACCGCAAGAAGATCCTTACATCTCCATGACAAATAACTGGATACCAAACTTCCCATCACAAGAAGAACCTTACGTCTCCATGACAAATAACCGGATATCAAACTTCCCATCACAAGAAGAACCTTACATCTCCATGACAAATAACCGGATATCAAACTTCCCATCACAAGAAGAACCTTATGTCTCCATGACAAATGACTGGATACCAAACTTCCCATCACAAGAAGAACCTTACATCTCCATGACAAATAACCGGATATCAAACTTCCCATCACAAGAAGAACCTTATGTCTCCATGACAAATAACCGGATATTAAACTGCCCACCGCAAGAAGATCCTTACATCTCCATGACAAATGACTGGATATCAAAACTCCCATCACAAGAAGAACCTTACATCTCCATGACAAATGACTGGATATCAAAACTCCCATCACAAGAAGAACCTTACATCTCCATGACAAATAATTGGATATCAAACTGCCCACCACAAGAAGATCCTTACATCTCCATGACAAATGACTGGATGTCAAACTGCCCTCACCACAAGAAGAACCTAATGTCTCCATGACAAATAACCGGATATTAAACTTCCCATCACAAGAAGAACCTTACGTCTCCATGACAAATAACTGGATATCAAACTGCCCACCACAAGAAGATCCTTACATCTCCATGACAAATAACTGGATATCAAAACTCCCATCACAAGTAGAACCTTATATCTCCATGACAAATAACTGGATATTAAACTGCCCATCACAAGAAGAACCTTACATCTCCATGACAAATAATTGGATATTAAACTTCCCATCACAAGAAGATCCTTACATCTCCATGACAAATAACTGGATATCAAAACTCCCATCACAAGTAGAACCTTACATCTCCATGACAAATAACTGGATATTAAACTTCCCATCACAAGAAGAACCTTACATCTCCATGACAAATAATTGGATATTAAACTTCCCATCACAAGAGGAACCTTACGTCTCCATGACAAATAATTGGATATCAAACTGCCCATCACAAGAGGAACCTTGTTTCTCCAGGACAAATAGCTAGAAATCAAACTGTCCCCACAAGATGGTTCATAATTCTCCATGACAAATACAGAAAATGATATAAATGTAGTTGGGCTTGGATTTATACAACACAGGAAATGATTCTCTCATGCTCGTCTCTTCATTTTATTTGTATTACTGGAATGGTAAACCTGAGGTGGAGAACGTAAAACGATTGGAGAAGCCACAAACCACAGCACGCAGGTCACAATTCTGCCTTTCTTAACCCACAAATCAGACTCAGAGGTGACCATTGTGATCACTTAATGCCATCCTTGCAATTTAAAGGGACCGGCGGAAGTCCTGAATTGACAATTCACCCATTTTACGCCCATGGATGGCGTCGGTATGCCCCATTCATAAAGCTGCTACAAGTCATTTCATTTCTCCATGTGACAGGAAAGGGAGGATAATCCGGGACACCAATTTGGAGAAGTGGATTTTGTCAGTTTTTAAAGACTTTCTGTCCTTTTTCACTATAAATGTTGGCAATCTTTTCTCCAGCCGGCCCAATAATTGCTTGATGCTAAACCGTCAATTTGCATTGTGACAAGGACGGCTATAATAAAAAACGCAGTGTCTGTTGTCCCCTTTAATATGACTATAAATAGTGAAAATTATGATTTTTAATCTCCTAATTCCATAATTACAATTTTACAAAGTCTAAATGTGTGACTTTTTCCTCCTTACAATTATGTCTATGACACATTTTAATCTCATAATTGTGACTTTAAAAACTCAGAAGTGTGAAATAACACAGGAAGAGATTATCTTCCTCTTTTATGAGTTTCCAAGTCTCCGCCATGAACTGATGGTGAAATATCTGACGCTTCCTTCAGGGATTTAGTGTAGAAGGGCGGAGCTGGCTTGTATCTGAGATGCTTTTGAGTTCCTCCTGAGTTGCTATCAGTGGCTTTGACATTTACATTGACAGCTGCAAACACAAGCAATATTGTTTTGTATATGGCCAGGCTTGATGACCTAACCTATACGGTAGAGGGGTACTCTTAAATGTATGGCCATACATGTGGCTGTTTGCCAAAGCAACTCACTTTTCGATTCCATTTTTTTTTTTTAAATGGCAAAATAATGGAAGGCATGGAATGGTGATAAGAATCAAACCTCTGGCAAGCAGGATTGAACTAACGGCCGATCGAACACAGCTGAAAATTCAGTTTCCTTTGACAAGATTGACATTTGCCAGCCCGTTTCAGCTTCATTTCAATTTGTTCTTTCTAATGATTGCCCAGTGTGCAAAGAAGGGGTTAGTTCCCTTTCATTGTAATGTCCACCCTGCAGGCTGTCCCTTTAGCTTTTAAAGGATGGAAGGGACTCATTTGGAGAAGAGAGGTAGAGAGTAACGAACCAAAAAGATGTAGCCAAGGTCTGGTTGAGCTTTCCTATTCAGGGAAGGGAACCCAGGCGGGTGCTGAGGGCCTCCACCCTGGAAATGGAAAAGGGAAAGAGCCTTCCCTTCCACCTTGTTGGACAATTACTAGAGAAGCGACCATGTTTGTTGAGGGATCTTATACCACGTCTTGGGATTGTAGTTATTCTGCTATATATCTATGGATCAATGTTTTAGTTCCAGACCTGTGGACAGATCAAACCATTATGACAAAGAAGCTTTTGGCTATTGGCAAGTCTTGCCTCTGTATATTGCACATGCACAGCCAATACCGGGAAGATGTGTTCTGATGTATTAAGTGTTGAGTGCCAACCTGATTGGCCTTGGAGCTTGTGGCGGCTAGCTGGAAAGAGGTTTAACCTCATGGCAGTGGTTGAAGATGCCTTATATTGTGTTATCAGCCAAGGTAGCTTGGGCCTCCATGTCACATGGACCCCAAGCATACAGAGCCCTAGAGAGTAGCCAGGTGTAGTCTACTTTCCCCACTGCAGGTGGCACACAGCTGCATTATCAGAGGGAGAGGAGAGAGGACGTCAAGAGGAATATGGCTTCCTGGGTCACTGGAGAAGCTATCAGATTGGATGCATGTGACTTTATATTTAAGACCATGGCTCCAGGGCTTGGCATGCATTTTGCATGTGGGTAGTGTAGGGACAGGTCACCAGTCTGTCAAGAACAGTGATTAGCAGTAGGGATAGGTTCCAGATGAATAGGGAAGGATATGGACATGCCATCCTTCCTGGAGACCTCTCCATTTGGGTACGAACCAGCCATTTTGCCCCTCAGGACAGATGCTGTGGGCACATCTGAGACCTGCTCTACTACACGACGCTGTTACCTGTGAGTGTCCCCAGTCAGGTCCCATCCCGCCAGGCTTGTTGTACATTGCTGAATTTTAATACAAGTTCTGTTCTCTACAACTGGAGTGTTTACTGCTGCTGCACCTCCCCATGCAAGGGCCCTGCATGAGAGTGTGGTGCACGTGTCAAGAAGGGTCAGAGTGGAAGCAGCTCAGGGGGTGGCATGAAAAAGGCTTTAGACCTGCCATCCATGTGAATAGCGCACACATGGAGGTCTGTGTTGAACACCTAGGCCACGAACTGGCTTAGCAACTCATCTCCTGGTTGACTCTTTTTGCTGTAGACCAGGGATCTCCAAACTATGGCCCTCCAGCTGTTGCAGAACTACACATCCCATGAGGCATTGTAAAACTCTGACATTTACAGACATAACTAGGCATGATGGGAATTGTAGTTCCAGAACAACTGGAGGGCCATAGTTTGGAGACTCCTGCTGTAGACCATTAGCTGGAGGCAATGCTGTATCTTGGCCTAGGCCAATAAGGCCCAGGCCTAGGGCTGTACTTTGCAGGGGGGTAGCACGAAAAGAGTCACTGCCGGCTTGCGCTGCACTTTATGTAGCACCAGTCCTATGGGGCGGACTGGCCCGGGAGGCAAATCGGTCTAGCACCCCCATAAAGCGACTTGGCAGGGCCGCCATTAGGGGGGGCAGCCTATACATATGTAGGGGACCCGGGTGTCCCAAGGGGCCCAGACGGCGGACCCCAACTAATGAGTTGTTGTGCTTCCCCATAGCCAAACAGGAAGTGTGAGGAAATCTCTGCAAATAATGGGAATCCATTGCCACCCCCCCCAAAGCCCTCAAAACGAGTGCCCCCACTGGAAAATTTGAAGGCGGGTCAGGAAACAGGAAGGGGTGGCTCATATTTAAATTATAGGGGTGCACGAGTTTAGTCAGGCCTAGGGCAGAACAAAACCTAAATACACTGCTGGCTGGAGGTGCAGCCATGTGGGACAGCTAGGGGACATCAAGTGATCAATCAAATCCATAGGTGGTAGGTTGCTTAGTTTCTGGTGATTACTTTTGTCTTTGCCATTCCCAGTGGCTCTGGAGTGATGAAAACTGGCTGAAAATCATCTCACGTATGGCCAGCTTCAGGGAAGATTTCATATTTGGGAAGAAGGTCTCATCTCATGCACCTTAATCCATGGCCTGACCTCTCTTGTATCCCCTTCTTGTCCTGCAGAGAATTACCGGAAGTCTATTAAGCAGCAGAATAAAGTTTTTTGGGCGGTCTCTGAGAGGGAATCTAGATCTGACGGGGGATGGGCTTCCAGATCTGACCATTGGGAGTGAAGGCCAAGTCTTTGTACTGAGGTGAGAAGAAATGAATTATTGTATCTGATAGAAATGTTCCATCATACAAGAAAAAGGTTTTCATAACCTGACTCTACGGCTTCCACCTCATATTGCAAATTCAGATCTCTGGCTTCACCTTTCTTTTTTTACACTCAGATCTCATCCAGTTGTCTCTCTGGCGGTGTCCATGAGATTTCACCCCCAAGAAATTCCTCTTTCCTCTTATGAATGTTCAGTAATAAATAGGAGAGAGCAGGCGTTGAACATCACGGTGTGTTTCACCCAGGAACTGAGGAGTGCCCGGCATGTAGGTAAGGGACCACCGGATTTTGGGCCTTTCAACTCTACTGTCCTATTACACATTTCACATTAACAAATTCCTTCTATATCCTTAAGTAAATTATGGAAATTATTGTAGGCTTCCGTAGATTAGACCCCAACATCCCAACATGTATATATAGTATTTCATAAAAGTAAGTACACCCCTCCCATTTATTCTATCTTTTCATGGGACAGCACTGAAGAGCTGACACTTTGCTACAATGTAAAGTAGTGAGTGTACAGCTTGTATAACAGTGTAAATTTGCTGTCCCCTCAAAATAACTCAACACACAGCCATTAATGTCTAAACTGCTGGCAACAAAAGTCAGTACACCCCTAAGTGAAAATGTCCAAATTGGGCCCAAAGTGTCAATATTTTGTGTGGCCACCATTATTTTCCAACACTGCCTTAACCCTCTTGGGCATGGAGGTCACCAGAGCTTCACAGGTTGCCACTGGAGTCCTCTTCCCCTCCTCCATGACGACATCACGGAGCTGGTGGATGTTAGGGACCTTGCGCTCCTCCACCTTCCATTTGAGGAGCCCCACAGATGCTCAATAGGGTTTAGTTCTGGAGATGCTTGACCAGTCCATCACCTTTACCCTCAGCTTCTTTAGCAAGGCAGTGGTCGTCTTGGAGGTGTTTGGGGTCATTATGTTGGAATACTGCCCTGCGGCCCAGTCTCTGAAGGGAGGGGAAGCTCTGCTTCATTATGTCACAGTACATGTTGGCATTCATGGTTCCCTCAATGAACTGTAGCTCCCCAGTGCCGGCAGCACTCATGCAGCCCCAGACCATGACACTCCCACCACCATGCTTGACTGTAGGCAAGATACACTTGTCTTTGTACTCCTCACCTCGTTGCCGCCACACACGCTTGGCACCATCTGAACCAAATAAGTTTATCTTGGTCTCATCAGACCACAGGGCATGGTTCCAGTAATCCATGTCCTTAGTCTGCTTGTCTTCAGCAAACTGTTTGCAGGCTTTCTTGTGCATCAACTTTAGAAGAGGCTTCCTTCGGGGATGACAGCCATGCAGACCAATTTGATGCAGTGTGCGGCGTATGGTCTGAGCACTGACAGGCTGACCCCCCACCCCTTCACCCTCTGCAGCAATGCTGGCAGCACTCATACGTCTATTTCCCAAAGACAACCTCTGGATATGACGCTGAGCACGGCACTCAACTTCTTTGGTCGACCATGGTGAGGCGCTGTTCTGAGTGGAACCTCTCCTGTTACACCACTGTATGGTCTTGGCCACCGTGCTGCAGCTCAGTTTCAGGGTCTTGGCAAACTTCTTATAGCCTAGGGGCCATCTTTATGTAGAGCAACAATTCTTTTTTTTCAGATCCTCAGAGAGTTCTTTGCCATGAGGTGCCATGTTGAACTTCCAGTGACCAGTATGAGAGATTGAGAGCGATAACACCAAATTTAACACACCTGCTCCCCATTCACACCTGAGACCTAAGTCACTAAGGAGTCACATGACACCGGGGAGGGAAAATGGTGAATTGGGCCTAATTTGGACATTTTCACTTAGGGATGTAGCGGTTTCGACATTAATGGCTGTGTGTTGAGTTATTTTGAGGGGACAGCAAATCTACACTGTTATACAAGCTGTACACTCACTACTTTACATTGTAGCAAAGCATCATTTCTACAGTGTTGTCACATGAAAAGATAGAATAAAATATTTACAAAAACGTGAGGGGTGTACTTACTTTTGTTAGATACTGTATATTATATCATCTATATCATTATATCATTTAAACTTGATATTGAGAGTTATGCTGCCTGACAATCTCTTCTATCTACTGGGGACTCTATAGATGAGATCTCTGTAAGTTCCTGGCTCTAAACAGCTGCTGTGCCCAGTAAGAGGGGTGGTATATTATGGAGAACGCAGCTGAAGCTGAAGTACCCCAAAGATGGTGGGAATAGAATGGGGAATTCTCCCCCAACTGGATCTCCTAGTTATAAGAAGCCAGGCGTAGAGCTCACCAGGCTTCACCTATATCTGAATGTCTGTAGGTACCTTATGGTGTGGTACAGTCCTGGTGAAAAAGGAGAGAAAAAATATTTGACTTTCCAAATTCCAATGAGTCCGTTACAATCCAATCACTGACTGTCTCTTCTCACCCCAGGTGGAATCTCGGCACAGGTGAACTACACACTCATGCTGGACGCGGCATTCACTTTGACCCGAGCCGTCTTTTCCCACCAACCTGGCTCCAGAACAATGAGCAATGCCATAAAGCTAGCCGAGAAGCCAAGATGTGACCACCACACCATAACCCTTCCTGTAAGTTAACAAGCAATGCCAACGTAACTGACACACATTAAACTCCCAGATATATCAACTACTTGACTACATGTTGTGTTACCATTTGGAATATCCAAAAAAAAAACTTTTGTACAAGAAAAATCTCACCATTATATCACCACCATTATACAAATACAACATTTGTGTCTCTCCACCGCCACCAATAACACAAGAACATTATAATCTGCATGCCCTTCCAGTTATAATCTCCGCCATCTGATGAGTTAATGAATGCAATGGATATGGTAGTATATCCCATGTGGCACTGACCACAATCCTCACCCTAACCCAACCCTATCACTAAAAATAACCTCAATGCTGATCCACACTTACTGCTAATAATAACCCTATTTCTATCCTGCCCCTAAAAGTAGCCCTCACCCTCATTCCACCCTACCACTAAGAGTAACCCTCACCCTCATTCCACCCCACCACTAAGAGTAACCCTCACCCTCATTCCACCCCACCACTAAGAGTAACCCTCACCATAATCCAACCCCACCACTAAGAGTAACCCTCACCCTCATTCCACCCCACCACTAAGAGTAACCCTCACCATAATCCAACCCCACCACTAAGAGTAACCCTCACCCTCATTCCACCCCACCACTAAGAGTAACCCTCACCATAATCCAACCCCACCACTAAGAGTAACCCTCACCCTCCTTCCACCCTACCACTAAGAGTAACCCTTGCCCTCATTCCACCCTACCACTAAGAGTAACCCTCACCCTCATTCCACCTTACCACTAAGAGTAACCCTCACCATAATCCAACCCCACCACTAAGAGTAACCATCGCCCTCATTCCACCCCTCCACTAAGAGTAACCCTCACCATAATAAACACCCCAGCAATAAAAGTAAACCTCACCATGATTAAATTTCACTGCTCCCTCACCATAATCCAGTCCTGCCACTAACAGCAAACCTCACCCGATCCATCCTTACTGCTAGAATAACCTTCACCCAGATTCAACCCTATGGCAAAAAGAAACCCTCATAGTGATCCAGCCCTGCCACTAAGAGTAACTTTCACCCTAATCCAACCCTTCTATAAAAAGATATCCTGACCTTGATCCAACCCTCCTGCAAAAAGTTACTCTCCTCCTAATTAAACCTTACTGCAAAAATCAGGCCCTCCTTATAGTCCAACCCTGCCGCTTAGGGTAACCCTCACGCTGATCCAAACCCGATGCAGGAAATAACCCTTACCCTGATCCAACCCTACCGCTAGTAGCCCCCACCCTGATCCGACCTTACCACTAAAATTAATTCTCAGCCCAACCCAACCCTGGTGCAAAAACAAACCCTCACCCTGATCCAACCCTGCTAGTAAGAGTAACACTCACCCTGACCTACCTGTCTCTAAAAGTAACTCTCATCCTAATCCAACCCTACCGCAAAATAAATCCTTACCCTAATCCAACCCCACTACTAAAGGTAACACTTTTTCTCATCCAATCCTCCTAAAAAAAAAATGATAACCCTTTTACCATGCCTCTAAGAATAACCCTCACCTTGATCCAACCCTACCAAAAAAGAAAACCCTCACCCTAATCAAACTCTGCAATTAAGAGTAATTCTCACCCGAATCTCACCCTACAACAGAAATAACCCGCACCCTGATCCAACCCTACCTGTAAGCTTAGCCCTCATCCTAATCCAACCCTGCTTTTAGGAGTAACCCTCACATTGTTCCAGTCCTACATCTAAGAGTAACCCTCGCCCAAATCCAACCTTTCTTTTAAAAATACCCATCACCTTGTTCCAGTCCTAAGAGTAACCCTCACCCTAATCTAATCATATGACTAGGAGTAACCCACACCCTGATCCAACCCTATGTCTAAGAGTAACCCTCACCCTAATCCAATCCTACTCCTAGGAGTAACCCACACCCTGATCCAACCCTATGTCTAAGAGTAACCCTCACCCTAATCTAATCATACTGCTAGGAGTAACCCACACCCTGATCCAACCCTATGTCTAAGAGTAACCCTCACCCTAATCCAATCCTACTCCTAGGAGTAACCCTCACCCTGATCCAACCCTATGTCTAAGATTAACCCTCACCCTAATCCAATCCTACTGTCAGGAGTAACCCACACCCTGATCCAACCCTATGTCTAAGAGTAACCCTCACCCTAATCCAATCCTACTGTCAGGGGTGACCCACACTCTGATCCAACCCTATGTCTAAGAGTAACCCTCACCCTAATCTAATCATACTGCTAGGAGTAACCAACACCCTGATCCAACCCTATGTGTAAGAGTAACCCTCACCCTAATCCAATCCTACTGTCAGGAGTAACCCACACTCTGATCCAAAACCTAGTCCCACAACCAATGAGGATCGTCATACTAATCTAATCCCACTCCCAATGAGAAT
>BLSH010154936.1:36158-67576 GCA_018402905.1 Glandirana rugosa
GAGAATCTGTATCCCAACCTAGTCCCACACCCAATGAGGACTGTCATCCTAACCTAATCCCACTCCCAATTAGAATCTGTATCCCAACCTAGTCCCACACCCAATGAGGACGGGTGACCCACACCCTGATCCAACCCTATGTCTAAGAGTAACCCTCACCCTAATCTAACCCTACTGCTAGGAGTAACCCACACTCTGATCCAACCCTATGTCTAAGAGTAACCCTCACCCTAATCTAATCATATGACTAGGAGTAACCCTCACCCTGATCCAACCCTATGTCTAAGAGTAACCCTCACCCTAATCTAACCCTACTGCTAGGAGTAACCCACACCCTGATCCAACCCTATGTCTAAAAGTAACCCTTACCCTAATCCAATCCTACTGTCAGGAGTAACCCACACTCTGATCCAACCCTATGTCTAAGAGTAACCCTCACCCTAATCTAATCATATGACTAGGAGTAACCCTCACCCTGATCCAACCCTATGTCTAAGAGTAACCCTCACCGTAACCTAATCATACTGCTAGGAGTAACCCACACCCTGATCCAAACCTATGTCTAAGAGTGACCCTCACCCTAATCTAACCCTACTGCTAGGAGTAACCCACACCCTGATCCAACCCTATGTCTAAGAGTAACCCTCACCCTAATCCAATCCTACTGCTAGGAGTAACCCACACCCTGATCCAACCCTATGTCTAAAAGTAACCCTCACCCTAATCTAATCATACTGCTAAGAGTAACCCACACCCTGATCCAACCCTATGGCTAAGAGTAACCCTCACCCTAATCATACTGCTAGGAGCAACCCTCACCCCGATCCAACCCTATGTCTAAGAGTAACCCTCACCCTAATCCAATCCTACTGTCAGGGGTGACCCACACCCTGATCCAACCCTATGTCTAAGAGTAACCCTCACCCTAATCTAATCATACTGCTAGGAGCAACCCTCACCCCGATCCAACCCTATGTCTAAGAGTAACCCACACCCTGATCCAATCCTATGTCTAAGAGTAACCCTCACTAATCTAATCCTACTGCTAGGAGTAACCCTCACCCTGATCCAACCCTATGTCTAAGAGTAACCCTCACCCTAATCTAATCATACTGCTAAGAGTAACCCTCACCCTGATCCAATCCCATTGCTAAGAGTAACCCTCACCTGACCCTGCTTCTAATCCAGCCTACCTATAATACTAACCCTCACCTTGATCCAACCACTACTCAATGCCCACCCCTCCTTTTCTCTTACATAGTCATGATAATAGTCCAGTACCAGGTCTCAGCAAGCATGACATAGGTTTGTATTGTTGTAGAGATTGCTCATTTCTCCCATCTCTGTATCTCAGGAGTGTGTGGAGGACTCTCTGTCCCCTCTTCGAGTTTTTCTTAACTTCTCTGTTATTGGATCTCCTGTATTGAGTGAGGACTCGAAACGCAGAATCTCGGAAGAGGTACTGAGGGCACACGTGAGCTGGGCTGATCAGGGTCTCGACTTTGAATCGATTGACTGACAACGTCACTTTTTCAGCTTTTATTTCAGAAGAATTGCGGTGGGGATGGAGTGTGTGAAGACGACCTGAAAGTCAACATCACATTTTTAAAGTAAGATAACATTGGCAATATTACAAGTCATTCTACAAAATTCCATCAAATTTTACATTTATAAACTGAGCTATTTGTTTTTTTGGTAATGATAATATTTTATAAACCCTAGAATGTCAAGATGAAGGGGTAGACTTACCTTAAGCGATAGGACTAGGGTAACCTTAGGTAATGTTTCAGAGTAGGGCTAAGCTTTAGTTTAGGGTTATTGTAATGTGGGGGGTGTCTAGCTCAGTGGTAGATTCATTTTTCAGTGAGTTCTCAGCAAACAGGAACTTCAGGTTTTAGGGCGCGGTAGCCCAATTTTATTGAAAGTAACAAAAATAAAATTTCATAAATGCACGGATTGCTCACTCAGGGGTTCTTCTCCAGAGAAAATACAACAAATTAAAATGCCAAGCCACCTGGCTCTCAAGGCTCACTCAGCTTCAATCGCAGTACCATGCTGCACAGGCCCACTCCTGGCCTCTAGGAAGGGCTTCTCCTGACCATCCAGGCTTTCGCACTCCTCAGAGACTCACTGTCCCCTCTGGTGCCCAGGACTCTCAATTCCAGTTGTCTCAGCTATGGTCTCCTAGACTCTCAGCTGGCCTAACTCTCTCAGTCCACTGACCTGGAACCTCTCCCACATGAAGTGCAGTCTCGAGGTTATGGACTTGGTCCCTAAACAGCAGCACACTTTCCTCCTGGCTGCAGCAAATGCTCCACAACCAACTCCTATACCACCCAATGCTCTTTGAAGCCTTCAAGTTTCCAGCCCCAGTCCAGACTTACCAAATCCAGAGAAAACGTAAAACGTCGTTTTCTCTGCTCACAAATCTTCTGCTGGAACTTTTCAAACTGACTCTTTGAGAGTCCTGTGTCCATTTTAAACCAGGGGCAGGGACTCTCACTATCACAGTTATATTTAGGTTAACATTTGTTCATATGTAGCACAAGCAGGTTTTGTGCTGCCCTAGGCCTGACTAAACTCGTGCACCCCCTAATTTAAAAATGAGCCACCCCTTCCTGTCAATGCCACACCCCTTCCTATTTAGGACCCACCTTGAAATTTTCCAGTGGGGACACCAGTTCTTAGGACTTGGGGGGGGGGGTGGATTCCCTTAATTTGCAGAGATTTACTCACACTTACTGTTTGGCTATGGGGTAGCACAACACCTCATTGGTTGGGGTCCATCACCTGGGCCCCTCGGGATGCCTGGGTCCCCTACATATGTATGGGCTGTCCCCCCTGATGGCAACCCTGCCCAGTTGCTTTATAGGGCTGCCAGACTGATTTGCCTCCCGGGCCAGTCCACCCCATAAGACTGGCACTACACTAAGAGCGCAAGCCAGCGAGGACTATTTGTGCTGCCCCCCTGCAAAGTGCCGCCCTAGGCCTGGGACTTGTCAGCCTAGGCCAAGATACATCATTGTGTAGCACCCTAGGAAAGTTAGGTAAATTTCGTTATTTTTGTCTCCACTGTAATCAGTAGAAGAGTTTGTGATTGCTTTGGGCAGTTCTGGGCTCTGTAGGCCTGTCTTCTGGAGGATTCCAAAATATAGTGGGTTGGGACGATGCAAATCAGCAGTTTGAATATTTATTTTGTCTCAGCCAATCCCTGGGGGAGGGTGTCCAGTAGGTGGCTGGGGAGTGCATAAATAGTCTGGGACGTCAGGCAGCCTTGTTCTTGTCCAGAAGAAGGAGATCCCTGCCTTCCAGGGTGCCCAGCTGAAAATATGCTTGTGTTCACCATGGTCCCAATGTCTTCTGAGTTGGGGGAGCCTACTTGCCGAGACTTGCTGCAGCTACACAAGGGATTTTCTTTTGAGGATCCAGCCTGGAAGGTTCACTGAGGAAAGTCTTTGGATATCGGAAGGTGGCATCCAAGTATCCTGTGAGTACAGACCTGCATGCTGGATCCTAGTGTCTACTGCTGCAACCCCTTGTGTATTAAGGCTAAAGTTTGCCTGGCCTTGGACATTGCATATGGTGTCTCCGTGTTGTCCATAGCTGGGGCAACCACTCCTAGGAGTAGCCACAGAGTGAATAGTGTCCTTTTTGCTACTGCTCAGGGTTCTGGAGTATCCCACAGCTCCTTGTGTCCTATCCTAGTCATTCTCAATACATTTAAAAGGAAAGCAGCCCCTAGACTGTTTATTGAGCCTTGAGAGCGACTAGTGCCTTGTGCCTGGCTGCTGCCGCCCTAAACTGGATAAGGATTCTGTGGCAAATCATCAGCCCTTTCGGGGGTGAACGCAACACCAAGAAGGTAAATCCAGGTAGAGGACTAATTTTAGGGGATAGTCAGATTAGGGGTACGGTTCAATCCGAGGCTAACGCTTAGGGTTAGAGGTTCATTTCAGGCTCAGGATTAGGGCTCAGGATCAAGCTAGGGGTGGGCTACTTTTTTTGAGTTGTATGTTATCCTTTCCAATATGATAATTTACTTTTTTCTGGTCTATTACGGTATATTTTTGTGCCCAAATTGACTACACGCACAAAAAAATGTCTCCCTGACAGCGTCACCGAGCTGGTGGTTGGAGCAGATTTTGACATCAGTGTGACGGTTTCCGTGAAGAATGAAGGAGAAGATTCCTTTAACGCTCGTACTCTTATCCCCTTCCCCACCAGCCTATCATATCGCAGGGTGTCTCTGATTGAGGTAAAGGGGTGCTCTGTCCTACACGAAGGAGGGTCTCTGTGTTCAGGCGGAATCTAATTTTTGCTGTGTATGTCTCGTAGAGTAACAGGGAGGTGGGGGTGTCGTGCTCAACTACAGAGGACCAGAGAGTGTTGAACTGTGCAGTGAACAGGCCTCTCCTGAGGGCCAACACCACGGTAAGAGGGGACTGCTGCCTGAGACCCAAAACCATGCTAAGAGGAGACAGCTAGGGACTACCAGAGACAGAATCAGTCCATGATACCCAACACCATGGTAAGAGGAGACTGCTGCCTGAGACCCAAAACCATGCTAAGAGGAGACAGCTAGGGACTACCAGAGACAGAATCAGTCCATGATACCCAACACCACGGTAAGAGGGGACTGCTGCCTGAGACCCAAAACCATGCTAAGAGGAGACAGCTAGGGACTACCAGAGACAGAATCAGTCCATGATACCCAACACCACGGTAAGAGGGGACTGCTGCCTGAGACCCAAAACCATGCTAAGAGGAGACAGCTAGGGACTACCAGAGACAGAATCAGTCCATGATACCCAACACCACGGTAAGAGGGGACTGCTGCCTGAGACCCAAAACCATGCTAAGTGGAGACAGCTAGGGACTACCAGAGACAGAATCAGTCCATGATACCCAACACCACGGTAAGAGGAGACTTCTGCCTGAGACCCAAAACCATGTTAAGAGGAGACAGCTAGGGACTACCAGAGACAGAATCAGTCCATGATACCCAACACCATGGTAAGAGGAGACTTCTGCCTGAGACCCAAAACCATGTTAAGAGGAGACAGCTAGGGACTACTAGGGACTGCCAGAGACAGAATCAGTCCATGAGACCCAACACCATGGTAAGAGGAGACTGCTGCATGAGACCAAACACCATGTTAAGAGGAGATTGCCAAGGACTACTAGAGACTGCTAAAGAGTGTAAGAGTGTATGAGACCCAAAACTAGGCTAAGAGGAGACTAATAGAAACTACTAGAGCCTGCTTAAGAGAGTAACAGTGTATCAGACCCAATGCTGGGCTATGAGGAGACTGAAACTACTAGAGCGAGTAAGAGTGCATGAGAGCACGGCCGGTGCTATCACTAGGCAAACTAGGCATCCGCCTAGGGCGCACTGCTGCCTAAGGCGCCCGGCTGCTGGTTTACCTCCGCGTCTGCATGCTCTGCAGGCTGCAGCATTTAACTCAGTCTCAGGCAGCCACTCCATCTGACCGATTGTAATTAGAGGCGCAGCGCAGCACTTGAGCCTGGAGGACATGTCCCGAGGCTCCCGACAGAACAGAAGCAAACGTCCCCTGCTGCTGCGCACTTCTACGATCATCAGTGACCAACCTGTCTGTCCCTCTCAGAGACTCTCTGGTGATTGTCCCACTACAGCCAGCTCTGCCTTGTAGAGGCCGCTCTCCCTCCTGCCCGGCCTCTCCTGTCCAGTGGCAGCATCACCTGCTGCTATAAAGCTGTTTGGAGTAGTAGGTGCTCAGTGGTCAGTGTCTGCTTGGTGACAGCTGGAGCCTGGAGGTAGGGTTTGTGCCTGGCAGAGTCGTCGGAGAGCGCCGCCTCCTGTCACATTGACAGGGCAAAGGGGGCGGAGTCAGGGGTGGCAAAATAAGGTTTTGCCTAGGGTGTCAAAAATCCTTGCACCATCCCTGCATGAGACTCAACACTGGGCTAGGAGGAGGCTGAAACTGCTAGAGAGAGTAAGAGTGCATGAGACCCAACACTGGGCTAGGAGGAGACTGAAACTGCTAGAGAGAGTAACAGCGCATGAGACCCAACATTGGGCTAGGAGGAGACTGAAACTGCTAGAGAGAGTAAGAGCGCATGAGACCCAAAACTGGGCTAGGAGGAGACTGAAACTGCTAGAGAGAGTAAGAGTGCATGAGACCCAACACTGGTCTAGGAGGAAATAGAAACTGCTAGAGAGAGTAAGAGCGCATGAGACCCAACACTGGGCTAGGAGGAGACTGAGGCTGCTAGAGAGAGTAAGAGTGCATGAGACCCAACACTGGGCTAGGAGGAGACTGAGGCTGCTAGAGAGAGTAAGAGTGCATGAGACCCAACACTGGGCTTGGAGGAAATAGAAACTGCTAGAGAGAGTAAGAGTGCATGAAACCCAACACTGGGCTAGGAGGAAACTGAAACTGCTAGAGAGAGTAAGAGCGCATGAGACCCAACACTGGGCTAGGAGGAGATAGAAGCTGCTAGAGAGAGTAAGAGTGCATGAGACCCAACACTGGGCTTGGAGGAAATAGAAACTGCTAGAGAGAGTAAGAGTGCATGAAACCCAACACTGGGCTAGGAGGAAACTGAAACTGCTAGAGAGAGTAAGAGCGCATGAGACCCAACACTGGGCTAGGAGGAGATAGAAGCTGCTAGAGAGAGTAAGAGCGCATGAGACCCAACACTGGGCTAGGAGGAGGCTGAAACTGCTAGAGAGAGTAAGAGCGCATGAAACCCAACACTGGGCTAGGAGGAAACTGAAACTGCTAGAGAGAGTAAGAGTGCATGAGACCCAACACTGGGCTAGGAGGAGACTGAAACTGCTAGAGAGAGTAAGAGTGCATGAGACCCAACACTTGGCTAGGTAGAGACTGAAACTGCTAGAGAGAGTAAGAGCGCATGAGACCCAACACTGGGCTAGGAGGAGACTGAAACTGCTAGAGAGAGTAAGAGCGCATGAGACCCAACACTGGGCTAGGAGGAGGCTGAAACTGCTAGAGAGAGTAAGAGTGCATGAGACCCAACACTGGGCTAGGAGGAGACTGAAACTGCTAGAGAGAGTAAGAGCGCATGAGACCCAACACTGGGCTAGGAGGAGGCTGAAACTGCTAGAGAGAGTAAGAGCGCATGAGACCCTACACTGGGCTAGGAGGAGACTGAAACTGCTAGAGAGAGTAAGAGTGCATGAGACCCAACACTGGGCTAGGAGGAGGCTGAAACTGCTAGAGAGAGTAAGAGCGCATGAGACCCAACACTGGGCTAGGAGGAGGCTGAAACTGCTAGAGAGAGTAAGAGCGCATGAGACCCTACACTGGGCTAGGAGGAGACTGAAACTGCTAGAGAGAGTAAGAGTGCATGAGACCCAACACTGGGCTAGGAGGAGAATGAAACTGCGAGCGAGAGTAAGAGCGCATGAGACCCAACATTGGGCTAGGAGGAGACTGAAACTGCTAGAGAGAGTAAGAGCGCATGAAACCCAACACTGGGCTAGGAGGAGACTGAAGCTGCTAGAGAGAGTAAGAGCGCATGAAACCCAACACTGGGCTAGGAGGAGACTGAAACTGCTAGAGAGAGTAAGAGCGCATGAGACCCAACACTGGGCTAGGAGGAGACTGAAGCTGCTAGAGAGAGTAAGAGTGCATGAAACCCAACACTGGGCTAGGAGGAGACTGAAACTGCTAGAGAGAGTAAGAGCGCATGAAACCCAACACTGGGCTAGGAGGAGGCTGAAGCTGCTAGAGAGAGTAAGAGCGCATGAGACCCAACACTGGGCTAGGAGGAGAATGAAACTGCTAGAGAGAGTAAGAGCACATGAGACCCAACACTTGGCTAGGTAGAGACTGAAACTGCTAGAGAGAGTAAGAGCGCATGAGACCCAACACTGGGCTAGGAGGAGGCTGAAGCTGCTAGAGAGAGTAAGAGCGCATGAGACCCAACACTGGGCTAGTAAGAGACTGAAGCTGCTAGAGAGAGTAAGAGCGCATGAAACCTAACACTGGGCTAGTAAGAGACTGAAGCTGCTAGAGAGAGTAAGAGCGCATGAGACCCAACACTGGGCTAGTAAGAGACTGAAGCTGCTAGAGAGAGTAAGAGCGCATGAAACCCAACACTGGGCTAGGAGGAGACTGAAACTGCTAGAGAGAGTAAGAGCGCATGAGACCCAACACTGGGCTAGGAGTAGACTGAAACTGCTAGAGAGAGTAAGAGCGCATGAGACCCAACACTGGGCTAGGAGGAGACTGAAACTGCTAGAGAGAGTAAGAGCGCATGAGACCCAACACTGGGCTAGGAGGAGAATGAAACTGCTAGAGAGAGTAAGAACGCATGAGACCCAACACTGGGCTAGGAGGAGACTGAGGCTGCTAGAGAGAGTAAGAGCGCATGAAACCCAACACTGGGCTAGGAGGAGTCTGAAGCTGCTAGAGAGAGTAAGAGCGCATGAAACCCAACACTGGGCTAGGAGGAGACTGAAGCTGCTAGAGAGAGTAAGAGCGCATGAAACCCAACACTGGGCTAGGAGGAGACTGAAGCTGCTAGAGAGAGTAAGAGCGCATGAGACCCAACACTGGGCTAGGAGGAGACTGAAACTGCTAGAGAGAGTAAGAGCGCATGAGACCCAACACTGGGCTAGGAGGAGACTGAAACTGCTAGAGAGAGTAAAAGTACATGGGACCCAAAGCTGGGCTAGTAAGAGACTGAGGCTGCTAGAGAGAGTAAGAACGCATGGGACCCAAAACAATTTAAAAGGAGACTGCTAGAGTGTATCTATAGTGTCTGTCCCCTATTGCAGTAGTTAGTTATATTAATTTGGAACCACTAATCAATATGATAGGAGTTGCCTTTCTGTAAACTTTTCAGAACACTACTAGAGACTGCTAAAGATTGTAAGAGTACCTGAAACCAAACACTGGGCTAGGAAGAGACCCAGACTGCTAGAGAATGAGTGCATGAGACCCAACATCATTTAAGAGGAGACTGCTAGAGACTACTGGAGATCACCAAAGATTGTAAGAGTACATGACCAACACCAGGCTAAGAGGAGACTTCTAGAGACTACTAGAGCTTGCTAGAGAGTGTAAGAGTGCATATGATCCAACATCATGGCAAGAGGAGACTTTAATATAGACTGTTAGAGACTATGGACTATGGATAGAGAGTTTACGAATGTGCACAATTCCTTGTCTTGGAGGGATTTTTCTAGCTAGAAGCCCTAATAAGCCATGTATGATGTTCCTGAACCATTATATACCCACCTGGTGTATTATCCATATGTAGAAAGGAGGAAAAGAGACGGATGAAGGCTGGGGGACATCCACATTTTGGTGCTTTGTTTCTATTGACCGCCATCTTTGCTTCCTTTCCCACAGAGCACATTCTATCCAATGGACCTTCACATCTTTATCCCTCTATGTCTTTCAGGTGGTCTTCATGGTGAGCTTTCACGTTTCTCCATTTGCTGATCTTGGAGACACGTTGACATTGAATGCCAGTGTGGCCAGGTAACCACCATTCCACCTTACTTCATCCTGGTACTTTGGGAAGTCACACGTATAATCAGGGCCAGATTTGGACTTGGGGGGGTGGAGGGTAAATGCCTTTAGGTGCTTTTCGGTTTCCATAGGCAACAATGGTAACCCAAAAATGTAATTTTTTTTAAATAAATGTACAGTATGTTTGCATAGTGGGGCCTAGGGCAATATCTGGTATTCCCTATTCTGTGATTAACACATAGTCTCTTCACAGCGATAACAGAAATTCTTCCAATGATGCCTCTAAAGCCTCTTGTCAGCTAAGAGTTCTCTATGCCATCTATGTGACCATCACCAGGTGAGCCAATGAAACCCTCTAAAGAACATATAAAATGGCAGATCAGGCAATCCAAAAGGAAAGCTAAATTGTAAAATCCACCCATAAATGTTATTTCAAAGTTTGGTGGATGCTCGAGACCACCCCTGTGCTGAGTTCCCAGGTCTCCACACTTTCTGTCTTTTATAAGTTGCTCCCTCATGCCTGTTGAATGTTTTAATTATGTTTTGGAGAAGCAGCATGGGGAAGAGAACTTCAAGGAGGGTGTAGCACTAGCCCTGCAGGAGCCGCTTGGTAAATTGGTTTCTCTGTTCTTTGCACAGACTCTGTGAAGGACTTCAGCCCCTCTGACACAATAGGGGAAAAAGAGGAGTTCTGCCCCCCAAGAAAAAAATAAAAGTCAGTGGCAACATAGTATGGGAAGGAAAGAGTTAATAAATGCATGTATGAGGTCTGTGCCATGTGCATGACAGGACCCCATTCTGTTACAGGGAGTGAGGTGGCAGAGGCATAGGTGTGCGCAGCCTATTGCATTAGGGTGTGCACCCGAAGCTCAAACACATGGTACCAGTCACTCATTATGTTCATTCAGAAAGGGTACCCCCACGTGCAGGACGGGTGGCCCCATCCCACAACTTGGTGCAGTCAGTAGGGTACGCTCACACATTGAGGGACAGCGATGTGCACACTCTGGTCCCCTCACAGCAAGAGGAAGCCCAGGAGAAAAACTGCTCCTTTCCCCTCCTGTTAAGAGCGTACCACTGGGAGTTGCAGTCCATCACTCCATTTACTCCCATGCAAGATCCTCTTCTGAGACTACACTACCCAGAGTGCATCAAAGTCTCTTAAGTCATTCATGCCCACCAGCTCCCTCTGCTGCATGGATGCTGAATGGCACTAAAAACCAGTATATGCGCTCAGAGGCGTAACTAGAACCTTCAGGGCCCCGGTGCAAGAAATTATGAAGGGCCCCCTGACCCCTGGCCAGGGCCCTTCCCTCTTCCCACTCATCCTGGGGCCCTTTACTCCTATCGTGGGTCCCTTTATTACGGTACTGCAGTGGGGCCCTTTCACAAGTTCTGCAGCAGGCCCCAGGGGGACCAGGGAAGCACACAGGGGCCCTGGGAACAGCAGAAGACAAGTAAACTGGATAGAGGAAAAAGGAGGAGATTGGGTCCTCTAAATGCCACCCCGCCATCCCTCCTATTCAGGTGTACAAGGGAGGCACATGGGCCCCCTGGACCATGGGGCCCGGTTGCAATTGCAACCCCTGCAACCCCTATCGTTACGCCCCTGTATGCGCTCCTTCAATAGCCAGGCGTCTGGCTTCAAGGCTCAGAACCTTGTGAGGAACTATGGTGGGGAGATCTCTCCAATAGGCTCCTGAAGGGACATAAGAACCAAAGATGTCTCCAAAAAAGTCTCCTGGAGATCTGTATCCCCTATGGGTCATGTGCCAGAACCTTTCCACCATAATATATCCAGGCCTCATACAGCTGTTACCTGTCTGCTTTGTGCAATAGATCCAGGAAGATATTAAGGAACATATGACTGGGATTTCCTGGCTTTATTGACCTTATTTCTATATAACGAAATACAGATAAAAAATCCTAAAAGAGAAAAAATAAAATTAATAACGCAAAAGAAAGATAAAAAAAAATAGCAGGGGCGTACCTACATGGGTCGCAAGGGTCACAATTGTGACCCCACCACATGCTCCAGGGGGCCCTGCAACCCCCCTGTACACCTGGATAGGAGGGGCGGCATGTAGAGGAACCAATCCCCTCCATTTTTCTCCTGCTGCCGCTGAATGCCCACTTCTCCTCCTCTCCCTCCCACAGGCATTCAACGGCTGCAAGAGGAAAATAGGGGGGATCGGTTCCTCTATATGCCACTCCACCTATCCAGGTCCTGCTGCCCCTGGGCCCCCTGTGTACTCTCCTGGCGCCCCTAGCCCCCCCACCGCAGCACTGCCAGCTGTCCCCCTCCCCTCTCCTGGCAGCTGCGGCAGGGGATGTGTTAGGATGGAGAGCAGGGATTGGCCCACTACATACAGCGGGTAAAATAAGTATTGAAGACCTCACAGTTTTTCTCAATAAATACATTTCTAAAGGAGCTATTGACATGAAATTTTCACCACATGCCGGTGACAACCCATGCAATCCATACATACATAGACACCAAAACAAATACGTTCAGAAATAAGGTTCTGTGTAATAAAATGGAAGGACTCTGGGAAAAAGTATTGAACAGATCACGAAAGGGAGGTGCAAGAAAACATGGAAAGCCAAGACACCAGCTGAAATCTATCAGTAATTAGAAAGCAAGCCTGCCCCTTGTCTGTGCAAATTAATATCAGTTGGTTCAGTCTCAACTGAGGCCTATAAAAAGGCGTCTCATTACCAAGGTGTCACACAAGAAACATCTCATGATGGGTAAAAGCAAAGAGCTATCTCAAGACCTTTACAACCTTATTGTTGCAGAACATAATGATGGCATTGGATACAGAAGGATTTCTAAACTTCTGTATGTTCCAGTGAGCACTGTTGGGGCCATAATCCAGAAGTGGAAAGAACATAATTTCACCATAAACCGGCCAGGTGCTCCTCGCAAGATTTCTGACATAGGAGTGAAAATAATTATCAGAAGAGTTGTCCAAGGACCACTTGTGGAGAGCTTCAGAAAGACCTGGAATTAGCAGGTACAATTGTTTCAAAGAAGTAAGGCACTCAACTGCCATGGCCTGCATGCACGCTCACCACGCAACACTCCATTGCTGAAGAAAAAGCATGTTGAAGCGCATTTAAAGCTTGCTGCACAACATTTAGGCCGGGTTCACACTACTGCAAATTGGATACGGGTTTCCCCGCATCCAATTTGCATGTAAGCAGATTGTGACCGACTCTCTATGGAGCCGGTTCACACATCTCCGGAGTGGCTCTGGTGCAGGATGTCCTGTGCATCTTCTGGTCCATTTCAGGTCTTAATTCAGCCAAAAATTGGGACTGATTCAGACATGACACAGTGAACAGGGACACACCGGACCCCTGCTGTGAGCCTGACCATGCAGCAGTGTGAAGCCAGCCTTAGACAAGCCTGTGAAATACTAAGAGAATATACTCTGGTCAGATGAGACCAAAATGGAACTCTTTGGATGCCATAATACACCCCATATTTGGAGGTCACATGGCACATCACCCCTAAAACACCCCCATAGCAACAGTGAGGTTTGGAGGCGGGAACATCATGGTGGGGGTGGGGCTGTTTTTAAGCATATGGTGCTGTCAAACTTCATATCATTGAAGGAAGGATGAATGGTGAAAGAAATCTGCTGCTATTTACCAGGATGATGAAGATGAAACGAGGGAGGACATTTCAGCAAGACCATGACCCCAAACACAAAGCCAAGGAGAAAGGAAATAAAGCTTCTAGAATGGCACAGCCAATCACCTGACTTGGATCCAATAGAGAATCTTTGGAAAGAACTGAAGATCAGAGTTCACAGAAGAGGCCCACAGAACCTTCAAGATTTAAAGACCGTTTGTGTGGAAGAAAGGTCCAAAATCACGCCTGAGCAACGCATGCAACTAATTTAATTTCATGTCAATATCAGCTTTACCAATAGATTTAACTAGAAAAATTGTGACGTGTTCAATACTTATTTTATCAGCTGTATGTCGTTTACCGGGATCTTCATTTTCTGAATGGACAGAGTCAGTGATCCATAACAATCACTGACTCTGTCCATTGTTGCCATAAGCATAGAAAACGGTGTTTCCTATGCTTTGGTTTGTGAATGAATGGGAAGCCTCTGTACAGAGCACTTCCTATCCATTCATTCTGTGGCCTTAATCTCCTTTCACTGTCTCAAAGGTGGAGTCTGTTTATAGCCCTGATATCTCACCAAAGCCCCCTAAAGGGGCTTATAAAAAAAACGTAGAAAGTAATAAAAAATAAAATTGCAAAAAATAAATCAATAAATAAAAAGAAATGGTAAAAAAATAATGAAAAAAAAAAACAGTGGCTGAACTACCAGGGTCGCAAAGGTCACAATTTTGACTGGGCCCTGGTGTTCCACCTCTGGGCTCGGAGGGAAGAGCCCTGGCCAGGGGTCAGGGGAGCCCTTCGTGGTTTCTGGTACTGAAGGTTCTAGCTATACCTCTGACACACAGGATATACAGTATAATACAGGAACAGCAAACATTTAGGAAGGTGGAATGTGAAAAAAGGAAAAGAAGTCCTCATTGTGTGCTACAGACCATGTGTCCTCCTCCCTCCCCAGTCTTGAAGAATCCAGCAAGTACCAGAACTTCACCAGCCATGACACTTCAATACAACACGTCTATAAGGTAAAAGGATTATTTCTGGAGGCTACTGCTTGTCTGACATGCCATGACACTTCAATACAACATGTCTACAAGGTAAGAACGTTATCTCTGGAGGCTTCTGCCTGAAGTTCCACCTCAGTATCCCCGAAGTCATGCTGAGATGTGCCTTCACAAGAACCCACCTATACTGATATGGGCTATTCCTGTACTTCCATCACTTTGCCAACATACATAGGCCTAAGATATCTCCAGCCTTCTATGGTGGAAGGATGATTTGGGAGAAGCAGGAGGTAATAATGAGTGTCTTCTGCAGGTCATGAATCTGGGTGAGCGCCATCTTCCTCTCTCCGTCATCTTTCTGTTTTCGGTGAGATTTGGCGAGACGTCTGTGTGGGAAAATACAAATATCACCAGCTCTCAGGTGACTGTGCTGTCATTACTGTTCTTAATAATGGTAAATTTACTGCTCCCTGGCGCCACCAACTCGTACACACTCACCAGCCCCTTGGCTACATGGTAGAGCATCCTGGTCCTGGTGGCTCCAACCAAATGTCCATCTTCTCTGCTAACAAAGGTGCTTCTGATGTTGGATAACCTATTATCATTATGAATGGAGCACTGAATGTTCACCTCATTCCTTTCCTGTCCAGCCACAGATCACCAAATGTGCCATGAAGGCTCCAATGTCACCAACAGAGAACTACCAGGAGCTCCTGAGCACTAGTCCAATTCTGGTAGGCATCATCTTCCACATTATACCATTGTAACCTGTACTGAAGGGCAGACAAGCCAACGTGTATCTGTTAGGCCCAGAATAGCACTCAGAGGTCCCCTGTTCTTTATTTATTTGCAAGATCGAAGTATTCCCCTCCCACCACACTGGGAGATGTCCTCTAAAATGCGGCAAACTGGTTGGTGGTTACTGGTCAGTACAAAAGTCTGTATCTGGTATGTGTTGCTAAATCAGATCCATGAGGATGTGACATATCCAATGGCAAAGAAGATGATTTATCGCCCCTATCCAGCCAGTGGTAATGAATATGGATGAATATGGCAGGATCTTCAGACATGCAGTCATCAGCAGATATACGATAAGCAGCATCGTTCTGAAAGATATCAAAACTTTAACATTGTCCTATCCAAAGAAACCTCTAGAAGGTACTCTAAGATAAAGTGTGATCCATTGAGGGATCCAGAATCTAAGACAGAAAACAGAGCAACTTGTCCACAAATCTAAGGAATGAGGAGGGAAGGTGTTTATCAGTGGAGAGTGTCATGGGGGGGGGGGGTTATAGATGGACCTTGTCTGGGAGGATCTGCCAGGAATGGTCCCTACCGCACTCTACAGTCATGGTAGAGACTCATCTTCCTCCATAGGAGGTCTCAGTCCTTGGAGGACCAACTTAGTCATAGAGAGTATAGGAGGAGAGTGAGCGGGGAAGGGGGGTAGGGTGTGAGCGGTAGAGTGACTCCTCTCTCCATCTCACTTATGGTGGAACTCCGTCTCTCTCTCCTCAGAACTGCTCGATCGGTTGGTGTGTCAGGGCGGAATGTCAGATCGGAAATCTGGAGGCTCAGAGTTCACTGATCTTCATTATCAATGGATCTGTGACTAAAGACTGGACCACACAGGTAAGTACACTCTACACACACACAGGTAGGTATACTCTCTAAAGATGGGCAGTTACTCTCACAGACAGGTGAATGTTGTGGTAGATACTCTCTCTACATTCAGGTAGGTACACATAAGTAGATACTCTCTCTACATTCAGGTAGGTACACATAAGTAGATACTCTCTCTACATTCAGGTAAGTACACATAAGTAGATACTCTCTCTACATTCAGGTAGGTACACATAAGTAGATACTCTCTCTACATTCAGGTAGGTACACTCTTTGCACATAAGTAGATTCTCTGCAGGGGGTAAGGGGGGTATCTTTTGACTCCTTTACAGTAATCCCCTCAGTTCTGTGTATTTATAGCCTGCACTGTCATCGTCTCTTCATGTTTCAGACGGAGCAGAAGAAAATCTCCCTAAAGAGCTGGGCTTGGATTGTATACGATACCCGGACCTACCATCAGAGCCAACACTTCACCCGAGCCCAGGTACCATCAATCCATCCATGTATGAACCAGTACTCCTTCATCCATTCTTCTACTCATCTATCCATCAATCCATCCATGTATAAACCAGTACATCCACCCTTACCCATCAACCCATCCATGTATGAATCAGCACTTCTTCATCCACCCATCCATCTACACATCCATTCATCCATCCTTGTATGAACCAGCACTCCGACATCCATTCTTCTACCCATCTATCCATCAATCCATCCATGTATGAACCAGTACTTCCACCCATCCACCTGTACATCAAACCATCCATCTACACATCCATCCATCCATGTATGAACCAGTACTTCTTCATCCACCCATCCTTGTATGAACCAGCACTCCGACATCCATTCTTCTACCCATCTATCCATCAATCCATCCATGCATGAACCGGTACTTCCACCCATCCACCTTTACATCAAACCATCCATCTACACATCCATCCATCCATGAATCCATCTATCCATCCATGTAAAAAACAGTACCCCCCCCCCCATCAATTCATCCATTCATCAATCCATCCTTGTATGAACTAGTACCAATCCACTTTACAACCATCCATCCATCTATTCAGGAGGGGTTTTTTTACAGTACAAGTTTGCTGTGCAGTGCTCTGCTACACAAGGGTGTCACAATAAAAGGGTTCTGATTGCTGAAGTAGACTATGGGTATTGTTCCAAATCCCTTTGTGGCCTCAGGAAGGAATGTTTAGCTGCCCCATGGACAGGAGGCTTTGTTATCTCTCTTGGACCAAAACCTCAGGAATTCAACGGATAGCACTTGATGGACACCTGGATTTCAGTCTAAAATTTCCCACCCCACTCCTGATGTCCCAGAATTCTCTTGTTTCCTGACACCTGTGCTCTGTATTATCACTGTACTCTCATCTCTTGTAGGCTCAGACAGGTCTGGAGTTTCTGGAGGAGTATAATTACCTTCCTATAATTGTCGGGAGCAGCGTTGGGGGTTTGGTTCTTCTGACCCTCATAATAGCCGCACTATACAAGGTAAGTGTTCAGGGGAAGATGGTGACAGGTGGAGAAAACTCAACTTTTATTTTTGCCTAAATGATTCCATATACTGACTGCCAAGGGCCACAGCCTCCCTGTGGGTGTTCCACCACGGCCTCCCTCTGGATGTTCTCATTCTCTCTTCCCTCTCCGTCCTCCTCCAGCCTCCAATTCCCAGATGTCTCCTACCTTCCCCAGTGCCATCTGTGTATGTCCCCCCATGACTTACCTATACCTGTCCTGCCTCCAATTCCCAGATGTCTCCTACCTTCCCCAGTGCCATCTGTGTATGTCCTCCCATGACTTACCTATACTTCTCCTGTCTCCAATTCCCAGAGTTCTCCTACCTTCCCCAGTGCCATCTGTGTATGTCCTCCCATGACTTACCTATACTTGTCCTGCCTCCAATTCCCAGAGTTCTCCTACCTTCCCCAGTGCCATCTGTGTATGTCCTCCCATGGCTTACCTATACTTCTCCTGCCTCCAATTCCCAGATTTCTCCTACCTTCCCCAGTGCCATCTGTGTATGTCCTCCTGTGGCCTGCCTATACTTGTCCTGCCTCCGATTCCCAGATTTCTCCTACCTTCCCCAGTGACATCCATGTATCTCCTTCCATAGCCTACCTATACTTCTCTTGCCTCCGATTCCCAGATTTCTCCTACCTTCCCCAGTGCCATCTGTGTATGTCCTCCCGTGGCCTGCCTATACTTCTCCTGCCTCTAATTCCCAGATGTCTCCTACCTTCCCCAGTGCCATCTGTGTATGTCCTCCTGTGGCCTGCCTATACTTCTCCTGCCTCCGATTCCCAGATGTCTCCAGCTTCCCCAGTGCCATCTGTGTATGTCCTCCTGTGGCCTGCCTATACTTGTCCTGCCTCCGATTCCCAGATTTCTCCTACCTTTCCCAGTGACATCTGTGTATGTCCTCCCGTGGCTTACCTATACTTCTCCTGCCTCCAACTCCCAGATTTCTCCTACCTTCCCCAGTGCAATCTGTGTATGTCCTCCCATGGCTTACCTATACTTCTCTTGCCTCCGATTCCCAGATTTCTCCTACCTTCCCCAGTGCCATCTGTGTATGTCCTCCCGTGGCCTGCCTATACTTCTCCTGCCTCTAATTCCCAGATGTCTCCTACCTTCCCCAGTGCCATCTGTGTATGTCCTCCTGTGGCCTGCCTATACTTCTCCTGCCTCCGATTCCCAGATGTCTCCAGCTTCCCCAGTGCCATCTGTGTATGTCCTCCTGTGGCCTGCCTATACTTGTCCTGCCTCCGATTCCCAGATTTCTCCTACCTTTCCCAGTGACATCTGTGTATGTCCTCCCGTGGCTTACCTATACTTCTCCTGCCTCCAACTCCCAGATTTCTCCTACCTTCCCCAGTGCAATCTGTGTATGTCCTCCCATGGCTTACCTATACTTCTCTTGCCTCCGATTCCCAGATTTCTCCTACCTTCCCCAGTGCCATCTGTGTATGTCCTCCCGTGGCCTGCCTATACTTCTCCTGCCTCTAATTCCCAGATGTCTCCTACCTTCCCCAGTGCCATCTGTGTATGTCCTCCTGTGGCCTGCCTATACTTCTCCTGCCTCCGATTCCCAGATGTCTCCAGCTTCCCCAGTGCCATCTGTGTATGTCCTCCTGTGGCCTGCCTATACTTGTCCTGCCTCCGATTCCCAGATTTCTCCTACCTTTCCCAGTGACATCTGTGTATGTCCTCCCGTGGCTTACCTATACTTCTCCTGCCTCCAACTCCCAGATTTCTCCTACCTTCCCCAGTGCAATCTGTGTATGTCCTCCCATGGCTTACCTATACTTCTCCTGCCTCCAATACCTAGATGTCTCCTACCTTCCCCAGTGACATCCATGTATCTCCTTCCATAGCCTACCTATACTTCTCTTGCCTCCAATTCCCAGATGTCTTCTACTTTCCCCAATGCCATCGGGGTATGTCTTCCCATAGCCTGCCTATACTTCTCATTCCTTCAATTCCCAGATGTCTCCTACCTTCCTCAGTGCCATCTATGTATCTCCGCCCATAGCCTGCCCATACATCTCCTGCCTCCGGCTTTGTCTTTATAACAATTTTGTTCCCTCTGCAACCCCAATCCATCCCTACTTACCAACCTCTATGTAATATACACTGTCTGTTTTGGTGTATTTGTCCTCTCTATCTTCATACGTTCTTATCCTCCATAGTCCAGTCTCACACAGATTTCCTTCTCAACTCAGAACCCTTTTCTCTCAGACCACCATCCAAATCCATATATTACAGGTTGTCCAACTGTTCTATTCCATATGCAAGTTTGCCCCCCTCAAGTATGTTAAGATTGAACTACTGGTGATATTTGTCATTAAACATTTGGTGACCTCTCATAGTATGCAGACAGGAAAAAGGAGATGAGGAGAATGTTCATGAGTAGTTCATTTGTGCATGGAGTGACCTTTGGCTTTAGTTGAGTAGTCCTATAGGTCAGGTGGTTCCTTATGGGTGCTCCGTGCTTCCCTGGACTTTTAAGATCCAATGTTAAAAATGAATTGAGAGATGGTAAACATAGATGATGGTTGGGGGGTGGTACTGTTTTTATTTGGAGGTCCCCTTTATCCCCAGTCTACACCACGACTTGTTATTGTGTATGAAGGAGCTCCAGCAGTGCTGCCAGTAGAGGTTGATCCCTGGAGTCCTTGTGGAGCTTCATGTAAAAGGGAAGGTGATGTTGGTTGGCCAAATTCCTGCTGCCTCCCAGCACAAGCCTTGAGCACCTGCTAGTCATGGGTCTCCATACTTCCTGGGAAAGACCTCAAATCTTTGGAGCCCCCCTTATCCATACTCTGCCCCATTATTGCATTTCAAGGAGTTTCAGCAGTGCTGCCAGTAGAAGAAGATCTCCCGGGTTCCTGTGGGGCAAACGTGGAGTGGGTTGGCCAAAAAAGTGCTGCCTCCTGATGCCCCTGCAGAACACCTGAACCTGTGCTAGTCAGGGGTCTCCATACATCCTGGGCAAGGCCTCAAATCATAAGTGTTGGAGGCCCCCCATCCCTAGTCTGCCCCACAACTTGTTGCTGTGTATGAAGGAGTTCTAGCAGTTCTGCCAGCAGAGGTTGATTCCTGTGGGGCTGGAGGTAAAGGGGACTGTGATGCCGTCTGGGTGAGAAGTCACGCCACTTCCTGTTGCTCCAGCAAAATACCTAAACACCTGCCAGGGAAAGGCCTCAAATCGCTGGAGGTCCCCCTATTCTTAGACTTGTTATTGCTTATGAAGAAGTTCCACAAGTAGAGGGTCATCCCTGGAGCTCTTGTGGGGCTGGAGGTGAAGGGAAACAAGATGTGGGTTGGCCAAAGTCCTGATGCCCCAGCAGAACACTTGAACACCTGCTAGGCGTGGGGTCTCCATACCTCCTGGGCAAGGACTTGAATCATTTGGGGTCCCCCTATCCCTAGTCTGCCCCATGTCTTGTTATTCCAGTGTTGCCAGTAGAGGGTGATCTCCTAAGTCAGGAGTGCAGAGACACTACTGCAGGAAATCTCCCCATTGTGGGAGGGGCAGAGACACAAACTACTGCAGGAAATCTCCCCATTGTGGGAGGGGCAGAGACACAAACTACTGCAGGAAATCTCCCCACTGTGGGAGGGGCAGAGACACAAACTACTGCAGGAAATCTCCCCATTGTGGGAGGGGCAGAGACACAAACTACTGCAGGAAATCTCCCCATTGTGGGAGGGGCAGAGAGAGGGGCAGAGACACAAACTACTGCAGGAAATCTCCCCATTGTGGGAGGGGCAGATACAGAAGATTCTACTGGGAAATTCTTGTATTGGATTTTGAGTGGAGACACAACTTTGATTTGTTGTTTTGGGGTACTATGAATTTTTTCTCTCTTCAGTTTAGTAATGTGAGTGACCTCTCTGTCTGGAACCATTAGCAGCCCTGATATCAGCAGAGAGGGATTGGACGGCCCTAGGATACAAATATCCTGTGTGCTTTAAAAGTATGTAATAAAATGATTGGTTCTCTTTAACCAAATGTTCTCCTTATGTGCTCCTCTCAGATGGGCTTCTTCAGGCGCCAATATAAAGAGCTGCTGGAAAGTCCCCAAGACATCAACATGGAGGAGGAGGCAGCTAAGGAACCAGAAACTTGCATGGCACCGGAATGAGGAGAATCCAACCGACTGACTTTTCCAAAAATAACTTGTATAAAAAATTAGACTACTTTTCTTTTTTTTCAATATTCAGGGGGGTGAGAAGGGCAGATCCAAGGCAGTGTTGCCAACCTCCCGCAGCGTTTTTTACTGGCAAAGCATGGAAAATTTACTGGCAGAGCACATTTTTTACTGGCAAACTGAAAAATAACAGAACTCTTATTAAAATCTAACACAACTGATATTTAAATCCAACATGGAAACACTGGCAATACCCATATCAAGTAATTTGCCTGGTTTAGACTTAAAAAGTCAGCACAGTATGACAAATTATCAGGTCCAGATATTTATAGACAGTTGTAAAAATCACAGATTTTTACAAACTGCCAGTAAATTTACTGGCGGTTGGCAACCCTGATCCAAGGTCACTTTGTGGGGTGAGAAGGTCAGATCCAAAGTTACTTTGCTGGGAGAGAAGGGCAGATCCAATGCCACTTTGCATTGTGAGAAGGGCAGATCCAATGTCATTTTGCCCATCCACAGAGCACATAGGTAATATCAGCTCCACTTTGTAGAAGCCATTTACAATAAAGCCAGAGCTTATACCAGAGAAGAACAAGGATGTGGTCCTCAGAAATATAAAAATCCCTCCTGTAAAGTATATCTTTTTTATTTGAACCAGAGTCTACAGATAGATGTCATCTTCTTGGTGATATTCAAACAAGCAGAGTTTCCTCATCTAAGTCAGATGCTGCATATCCAAGACTTATTTGTCAAGGACTCATTGCGACCGTTCTATGGACCTTCCTCAAAGACATCCAGATCCTCAGAAAAGGAAAATAAAGCGTCTTCTGTTATCTGTGTTTTGATGCACAGTCTCCATTACAAGTTTAGGCACTGTGGGGAGATTCTTCCTCACCAGACAGGACAGGAACTGAGGGGAGATCTCCCTAACTGGATAAAGCATTAAAAATCCAACAGGTTATCCAGACCTTCACATTTCATCCAGTAAAAAAATGGAGATAGAAGAGTGAATCTTGGTGTTGCCCATCCTTTCCTCTCGGTTCTGCTGCCTGGCTCTTCTCTGGCATTCTCCTGGACCTCCAGCCTGGTCAGCGAGCCAAGCAGTCCTCAGTGTTACCCTTCACCAACCCCTCCAATCATGATTTCCACTAACTGCCTGTCTGATTATTGGCATATCGCTGACTGATTTCTTGTATATAACATTTTCTGCCTGAGGAACCAAATGTGACGGTGAAATCCGTCCACCAATAAATCTTTCCATCTGAGAATTGGTCCACCAAATTCCTTCCTCTCCTGAGCTGGCCCAGCCTCTGCTCTGTGTGAGGAGATGATCTCTGGTATCCTACATTGAGGTCTAACCATCTGATAAGTTCTGAATTTATATTTGGAGGAAGAGGATGGAGTCATTGTAAGGCGAAACAAACTGTCGCAAGATTACACAAGAGTAATCTCAGGGGCGGGAGAGAGACGCTGTGTGAGAACAGGGTGAACATGGAGTGAGTGACCAGGACCAGGGCGAGACACACATCGGCTGACCGGGAGAGGCGGCGGGGGCCTGGGGGGTGTGATAGTTGGACTGGGAGAAGCGGGAGAATTAGGAGGACTGGAAGAATTGGGAGGACCGGGAGAAGTGGGAGGGCTGGGAGAAGCGAGAGGACCGGGAGAAGTGGGGGGTCTCGGAGAGGCGGTAGGGGCCCAGGGGTGTGATAGTCAGAGTGGGAGAAGCAGGAGGACCGGGAGAATTGGGAGGACCGGGAGAACTGGGAGGACCGGGAGAATTAGGAGGACCGGGAGAAGTGGGAGGACCAGGAGAAGAAGGACTGGGAGGACCGGGAGTAGTGGGAGGACGAGAAAAGTGGGAGGACCAGGAGAAGCAGGACTGGGAGAAGCGGAAGTACCGGGAGAATTTGGAGAAGCAGGAGGACCGGGAGAAGTGGGAGGACCGGGAGAAGCAGGAGGACCGGGAGAAGCGGGAGGATCGGGAGAAGCAGGAGGACCGGGAGAAGCGGGAGGATCGGGAGAAGCAGGAGGACCGGGAGAAGTGGGAGGACCGGGAGAAGTTGGAGGACAGGGAAAAGTGGGAGGACCAGGAGAAGCAGGACTGGGAGAACCGGAAGTACCGGGAGAATTGGGAGGACCGGGAGAAGTGGGAGGACCGGGAGAAGCTGGAGGACCGGGAGAAGTGGGAGGACCGGAAGAAGCAGGAGGACCGGGAGAAGTGGGAGGACCGGGAGAAATGGGAGGACCGGGAGAATTGGGATCAGGAGAATCGGAGGCACGGGGCCAGAGAGAGAAAGGCTGACAGAGGGAGGCTGCAGGAGCTGACAGGCTGTACAGGGGCGGCCAAGCAGAAGGAACGGAGCATAGACATAGGCACGGCCGAAAAAATTCGTTTTTTTTTCGTTTTCAGGGGGGGTTTTTTCTTTTTCTCCATTTTAATTTTTTTTATTTTAGTTTTTTCCATTTTTCGTATTTTTCATTATTATGAAATAAATTCATAATTTCGAATAAATTTGTAAATTCGGAAACATTTGAATTCTGTTTGTTCCATTCACATAGATGCGGTATTCGTTATTATGAGTCATTTGGGAATTCGGAAAAAAATTTGTATTCGTTACGTTCACTAACAGGCAGACAAATTTGAAATTAAATTCCAATACCTACCTATAATTTAATAGTTTATAACTATTATTATAGTTTTGATTATTATTATTATTATTAATATTATTATTAATAATAAATAATAATAATAATAATTAAAAAACTATACTAAACTATTAAATTATAGGTAGGTATTGGAATTTCATTTCAAATTATATTTTTATAATTATAATACAAAATATCCAAATGTTTTTTGTTCTTCAGGATTTTCAAATTTTCGAATTTCCGCTCTTATTTTCTGATTTTCGTTCTTTCAAATTTTCGTTCTTATATTTTCAGATTTTGTTTCTTTTGAATTTTTTGGAAATTTTATTCATTCGTATTTTCGAATTTCGTTCATTCGGATTTTTGTTTTAGAATTAACGAATATTCCTAATTTTGACGAAAAGTGAATGCGGAACGAAACGAATTGCATATGTCTAGCAGAGCAGCTGCACAGGAAACACAGACAATAGGCTGTGAGATTGTGTATAACAAAGCTGTGGTTGGGATTTTTTTTAAAGGACAGAGAGGGCGATCTTTCACAAAGACTGGGGTCGCCGAACCGTATGTTGTTGTTGTGTAGGTGCTCGGGTTGGGCACATCGTGGATTGGGACGACAGATTATTGGGTGGGGCTGGGGAGGAGCCAGCTGTCATGGTACACGTTGGCACCCATGACAAAGTGAGAGGAAGGCGGAGAGAATTATTCATATATTTCTTGAGGGATATTGTTCATAAATATTAATGTACCAAATGAAAGAACCTCTCAATTCTTTCAACACAAACCATACATATAGAACCATGGATAACCGGGGTAAAGGTTAGTCTGGACAGTCTGGTTAGGACAGACCTGACTGAGGTTCTCGGTCACCCTGTGCCCCTAATAGACACAGGTTGACTTACACATAGGAGGGGCCTGTGGAGCTGGAAAATGGTTTTCCAGAGCTCTCTAAGGGAAGATGGGTTCCACGAGCCTTCCCGCCCAAAGTGACTCCCGTCACACATAGCTCAATCTCGGTTTTTGCGGACCACACAAAAATAAGCAGGGCAATAGAAAGTAAAAACCCCGCGCTCAGGTTACAAAACACCAAAGAGCGGCCAGCACAAAAAGACAATATATGGACTTTCAAAGCATCAATATACAAAAGTGCGGCGCTATTAAATAAATTGATATGAAAAGCACAGTTCATATGTGTGACAAGACTCACTTTGGGCGGGGGGGCCCGTAGAACCCAGAATCCCTTGGAGAGGTTGGGAAACCCTTGTCTCAGCTCACCAGGCCCCTCTTATGTCTAAGTCACCCTGTGTCTATTAGGGGCACAGGGTGACCAAGAAATTGGACAGCTATTTAATGGACTCTGAGAACATAAGTTAGATTACTGCAGATGGGACAGTAATATTTATCAACAATATCCCTCAAGAAATCTATGACACATTAATTCCAATGTATCAGAATGATGGAACATTGTCTGGGCCTTCTAGACTGTTGCCATTCCATCTCCACTTCCTGAGTAATCAAAGCATTGCTTAGATGTGGACTTGTGAATTGTTAATTAACTATTGGGGGATGTGTTTATACTAATAACAATGTGTTTTGTAGTTTGTGATTTATCAGACGTCTGGCCTTGAAGATCACCTGGGCTGGTTAAAGGACCAGCCTTTCTCAACCTAGGAACCCTTGAAATAATTCTCCGCTGCTAAACCCCTGCTAAACCCCTGCTAAAAATTAAAAATCTACAACTCATGATACATTAGTGTGATGGTCAATGGAAAGAATGCTCCTTACACTTGTGGTCAATGGGAAGAATGCTCCTCACACTTGTGGTCATTGGGAAGAATGCTCCTCACACTTGTGGTCATTGGGAAGAATTACCCCCTTACAGATAGCTAAAAAGATCAATGGTGTCATTGGGAATTTATCTGAGAGGTAGAAAATGACCATTGCTCAAGGAACCCCTAGCAACCTCTGGAGGAACCCTAGGGTTCAATGGAACCCTGGTTGAGAAACCCTGGACTAGATAATTAGTTGATGTTAATGAAGTAATGTGATCAGGAGGGGAGGGGGGAAAGTGCTCCTGATATGGTATCTATATTTCTCTGTGTTGGTTCAAATAAACCGTCCATGTTCCTACAAGCTGGGGTCGTATAGTTTGTTCGGGTGGCTATAACATCTGATCTCTGATGTTTGGACTGAAGGAAGCGGTATTCTGATGGAAGTACTCAAGCGGAGTGGGTCGGTTCCGTCACAATATGAGTCCATGTAACAAAGTTGATATATTAAGGAAGTCCACAGAAGAACCCTTTCAAGGTGCCTTCATAAGAAGAAGAAACATATAAAGCGCCATGCAGCTGAAGAAAATAACACCCTCAAACAAACTCAGAGAAGGAGAACCGTAACCACACCCGGTGAGGCAAATGTGCATTCTCCTTACCGAATGACCACCAAGTTATAAGCTGGTCAAAGGTGCCTCTGGAGAAGGATGGTCTCTCCGCCACCTCTGTGCTTCGTCTCCCAGTATCCCAAATCGACTGACAGAGACCTCCCCTCGGCATCACATAAAGATAAGGAGATAATGGTGCGGTACGGTTAAAAAATGGTTTATTTAAAAATAATACTTGCACTTCCATCAAACAAGTGAATAAAATGCCCGTGTATAGACCAGAATAGGCAGGTGTGGCATCCCAAACATTTTGGCCTTGCCCAGATGACGTAGGCTGATTAGGAAACGCATAGGTGTGGCCTAATCACGTCTTTTATCTGTGATTGGATGACGCACATGAGCCGGGAAGGGAAGTAACTTTGGAACTAGGTTTCTGTCAGTCGATTTGGGATACTGGGAGACGAAGCACAGAGGTGGTGGAGAGACCATATTTCTCCAGAGGAACCTTTGACCAGCCTATAACTTGGTGGTCATTCGGTAAGGGGGCTGCACATTTGCCTCACCCGGTGTGGTTACGGTTCTCCTTCTCTGAGTTTGTTTGAGGGTGTTATTTTCTTCAGCTGCATGGCCCTTTATATGTTTCTTCTTCTTATGAAGGCACCTTGAAAGGGTTCTTCTGTGGACTTCCCTAATATATCAACTTCATTACATGGACTCATATGAACTGTATTGTATACTGAATTTTACAGAAAGACCTGAATAAAATAATGGAGTGGGCAACTACACAGCAAATGAGGTTTAATGTGGAGATGTAAGGTAATGCACTTGGGGGCTAAGAACGTAAATGCAAACGACTCACTGGGGGAGAACCTCTGGGGGAATCAAGGATGGAGAAGGATCTCGGAGGGGTCCTAGTAAATGACAGACTGAGCAATAGCATGCAATGCCAAGCTGCAGCTACCAAAGCTGGCAGAATATTGGCATGCATAAAAAAGGGGATATACTTCAGAGATAAAACTATAATCCTTCCACTTTATAAAACTCTGGTGAGGCCCCATCTGGAGTATTCCACCGGTCCTCAGAATGGATGTGCTGGAGCTGGAGAGAGTCCAAAGAAGGGCAACAAAATGAATAAGGGGAATGGAGGACCTCGATTACGAGGAATGACTACAAGCACTACATTTATTCTCACTGAAGAAGAGACGCTTGATATCGATTTGCAAATACCTCAATGGTGATCCCAGTGTAGGAAAAAAACTATTCAGAGCCAGAGACTCTAATAGGCTTCAAACAAGGGTGGGCTCGGAGAGCAGAGCACTGCGCCCCAAGCCCACCCAGTTGTGTGACAATAGCAAATTAATATTCGCTATTGTCTTCCTGATTCTCCCCCCATCAGGAAGCGGGTCCTAAGACCCGATTGGCCAGGGAGTCTTAGGACTTCCAGCCCAATCGCGTCTGAGGACCCACTTCCTGTTTGGCCCAGGAGGAGAAGCAACGGCCCCGGCTCTTCTCAAGTTTCGCAAGCTGCAGCGAGGAGCAGCAGCCCTACACCGGATCCTCGTCTTCTGCCTCCCAAGGTAAGGAGGCCTTCCCATCCGCCTCACACGGGGGGGGGGGATTGCCACCTTCCTGTCCTCCTGCCGAGGGGGATGTGTACATGGGGGGATCGTCGCCTTCTGGTTCTCCTGCGGGGGGATGTGCACATGGGGGGATCGCCGCCTTCCTGTCCTTCTCCTGCTGGGGGGTAGCGTTAGTTTGCCGCCCCCCCCCAAATATTGAGCACCAGCTACCACTGCATACAAATGCGCAAAATCATAAGTGCGCATTGTATTAACTGGCAAAGGACAAACATAAAAGTATAATCAAACTTTGGTCATGCCCCAAACAATGCCAAACAGCCCCATACACAAGGTAAGAGCGTACTCACCAGAGGACCCATATCCATAAGGCATGGAAACTGCAAGAACGGCAGTCTCCCGGGCGAGTGCGGGAATCAGGTGGAAGGTAAGCGTAGGTAGGTACTGACAAAGAAAAATGAGTGGCTCGGTGCGGGTCTACACCGTTGGGGGGTGCAAATAGCATAAAACCCCCTAAAACGTATATAGGAACATAATGACAGGCCATGCGCACCTAAAGAGTTTCCTAGCAGGCTAAGGAGGACGGTTCAAAAAGTGGTGGGACAACAAAGAACAATAAATCTAAGAGGTGACAACTATTAGGTCAGGGAGACCCAGAAGAGTTAAATATAAAATGATCAAAATAGAAAAATGAACACCTAAACATGGAAAGCAGTTATGGGGTTCAGAAAGCCTCACCTTGCAATGATTGCAAAACACACAGAAAGCTGGACTCCGAGGAGAGGTCCTAATCCACCGCAAATAGGACCATGGACCAGACTACATCACGTGTGGGGTCAGTAGATAAAAAAACCCCAAAACAACCCAGTAACAGCCGGAAAGCGTAGAGGAAGAAGAAGACCGCATGGTGAGACCACTGGTATCTACAGTTGTGCTCATAAGTTTACATACCCTGGCAGAATTTATGATTTCTTGGCCATTTTTCAGAGAATATGAATGAGAACACAAAAACTTTTCTTTCACCCATGGTTGGCGTTTGGCTGAAGCCATTTATTATCAATCAACGGTGTTTACTCTTTTTATATCATAATGACAACAGAAACTCCCCAAATGACCCTGATCAAAAGTTTACATACCCCAGTTCTTAATACCGTGTGTTGCCCTCTTTAACATCAATGACAGCTTGAGGTCTTTTGTGGGTGATGAGGCTTTTTATCTTCTCAGATGGTAAAGATGCCCATTCTTGGGCTGTCTTGCATGATCTGCATGTTTGAGATCTCCCCAGAGTGGCTCAATGATATTGAGGTCTGGAGACTGAGATGTCCTCTCCAGAACCTTCACTTTATTCTGCTGTAGCCAATGAGAGGTCGGCTTGGCCTTGTGTTTTGGATCGTTGTCATGTTGGAATGTCCAAGTACGTCCCATGCGCAGCTTCCTGGCTGATGAATGCAAATATTCCTCCAGTATTTTTTGATAACTGCATTCATCTTGCCATCAATTGTGAGCAAATTTGCGGTGCCTTTGTAGCTCACACATCCCCAAAACCAGCGATCCACCTCCATGTTTCACAGTAGGGATGGTGAACCTTTCATCACAGGCCTTGTTAACTCCTTTTCTAATGTAGGGTTTATGGTTGTGGCCAAAAAGCTCAATTTTGGGCTCATCACTCTAAATGACTTTGTGCCAGAAGGTTTGAGTCTTGTCTCTGTGCTGTTTGGCGTATTGTAAGCAGGATACTTTGTGGCATTTGTGTAGTAATGGCTTTCTTCTGGCGACTCGACCATGCAGCCCATCTTTCTTTAAGTGCCTCCTTATTGTGCATCTTGAAACAGCCACAGCCTGAAGTTATTTGTGGGTTTTTCTTTGCATCCCAAACAATTTTCCTGGCAGTTGTGGCTGAAATTTTAGTTGGTCTACCTGACCGTGGTTTGGTTTCAATAGAGCCCCTCATTTTCCACTTCTTGATTAGAATTTGAACACTGCTGATTGGCATTCTCAATTCCTTAGATATCTTTTTATATCCCTTTCCTGTTTTATGCAATTCAACTACCTTTTCCCGCAGATCCTTTGACAATTCTTTTGCTTTCCCCATGACTCAGAATCCAGAAACCTCAGTGCAGCACTGGATGAAAGATGCAAGGGTCTGTCAGGAGCCCAGAAACTCATTGACCTTTTACACACACAGACTAATTACAAGCAAACAGATCACAGGTGAGGATGGTTACCTTTAATAGCCATTCAAACCCATTTGTGTCAACTTGTGTGCATGTTATCAGGCCACAATCACCAGGGTATGTAAACTTATGAGCACAACTGTGTTTATGTATATATAGTGAACATATTACCACATGAGATGTTCAGAAGGTCAAGGAGGCTCACCTTGTGATGATTACTTAGCTAGCAGGTTACTGTGCTTAGTGCCGGGATAAAGTTCACTGGAATAACCAACATGATGAAAACCATGTAGCTAAAGTATTTAGGGAGAATAAACAATCATACATCTAAGCCTTAACCCTAATAGGTCATTTATTTTAGATTTATTTTTGTCTGTTGTCCCACTGCTTTTGAACCGTCCCCCTCATTAGCTGTTATGGCGCTCCCACTCCTAGCACAAATCCCCCCCCCCCCACCAAATCACCACTCCTAGTACCCCGCCCCCCCCCCCCCAGATTTCCCCTCCTAAAGCAATTCTTCCCGCCTGCCGCCCCTCAAATCCCCCCTTCCAACACAAATCCCCTCTCTCCTCCAATCTCCTTACGACGCCCTCCCACCTCACATGATATCACAGTGCCCAGGGCAGCTGCCCCTCCTGCTCACCCCTCTGCCCCGGCCCTGGGTGCCATCCACTTTTGGATGGTTAATAGGGTTTATTCAGGCCAAAAACCTCCAGGAAGAGAGGACCATAAGACCTCCATATACGGGAAGCCCACTGACTGATACAATTATCTCCACAGTTCCAGCAATCACCCCCGACACATCAAATGGGCAACCATACACAGCCAGGCCACCAGATACCACGGCCTGCGCTCCAACCCAGAAGACAGAGATAAACATCTCAGAGTACTGCTAGGACCTTTCCATAAGAAAGGTTAGAAATAACCGTGTTCCTCAGGTGACCACACATGGTACAATCCACCACTAGAAGAGGTAAGAGAGACAATCAAATATCTGGAACCCATCATACCGGAAGATGAAATATTCCAACAACCCCCAATGCCGGCCTGCAGGCAACCCCCCCCCCCCAACCTCCCACATCCATTAATCATCAGGAGATGCACATCAAAGAAAATCCCGGAATCGTGGCACTCCTTGAAATCCTTTATTATACAGTATCTCACAAAAGTAAGTACACCCCAGGGGCCAGTCTGAGTATTTCTGGGATTGTTGGTGGCAG
>BLSH010154948.1:7781-18836 GCA_018402905.1 Glandirana rugosa
TCACTGTATGGCGTACCACGTACTAAACTCTCGGTAATTGTTATATTAACTCCGTCTGTGGGGTTAACACGGCACAATTGGGGTGTCTGCCTCAATTATATTGTTAATGGCTCTCAAATCATGCACCATGCGGTATGTCACTTGCCCACCCTTCTTGTCTGGCTTTTTTGCAATTGGAAACATGGGTGTATTGGCTTGGGACTTAATTGGTACAACAACCCCTGCTGCTTTCAGTTGAGTGATTTGATTCTTTATCCCCTCAGTCTGAGCAATACTCAGCGGGTACTGTTTAATCTGTGGGAGTTGGGCTCCTGGTTTAATTTTCATCATAACTGGGGTGCAGTCCAGCAGACCTACGTCATATTTGCTGGTGGCCCATAAATCAGCGGGAATCACTTCCAATTCTGGTGGGAATGGTGGAGTGGAGTCTTGGATTCAAAATACTCCACAGGCAGAATTTAAAACTTCTCCTGACAGACTGCTGACCACTTGACCTCCTGTAGGAGTGTAGTCTATGCTTGCTAAAATTTGGTTCAAAATGTCAGCTCCTAAAAGATTGGTAGGAACTGTGTCTGAAACTAACACTTTAGTGACAATTTCTGTTTGCTGTCCTAGCCTGAGTTTAAGTGGCTTGGACCAAATCAGTAGAGGTCCCGGTTAGGCCAACACCAGAGATAACATTTTCAGATAATAATTCTGGAGGTAAGTCCTCTATATTAAACACGCTTCGGCTTGCACCAGTATCAATTAAACAGGTTAATTCTGTTTCTCCTCCAGGATAACGGAATTCTTGTAAAAATACTTTTACTCTGGCCTCTGGACCATTGTCTCCCCTATTTAACATGATTGACACTGGCATGCCATTTTCCTATGCCTGATCCACTGCTTTTGGCAGAGTACTGGGATCAGCATGAGGTGCCTCAAAGCTCCTTTCCAGTCTATGGTCAGGAAGATGGCAGAATTTGGCCTTCCCCATTACAATTGTAGCATATGATTGGCCCCCGATTGCCATGATTTTGAAATTGCCTTTGCCTCTTCCTCTTCCTTTTCCCCTCTGCTTCCCCATGTATATAACTTGGGGTTTGCTGTCTTTCTGGTTAATCCTGTTCTCTATGGATAACAGGATAGGCAGGAGGTCTTGAATAGACATATTGCCTGCCTCAGGCCTTGCTGTGAACAACTTTTCTTTCAACTGGGGTATTAAACCATCAAGAAACCTTTGTTTCACCAGTTGTATAGATGGGCTTGCAGTTTCTCCCTTCTTTTCTTCCTCTATTTTAAGGCGTGCTTCCTCTGCCATATCGCTTAACCGCCTCCAATAAGCCCCTGCTGCTTCCTCCTTCCCTTGCTTAGCATTCATGAATTCAGCATGTCTGGTTTGTCCATATATTTGGGGCAATTTTTACTTCATTTTTTCACAAACCTTCCTTCCACTAGCCATTTTATCAAGCTTTGTGACATCTACTTCACATTCTTTAATTATATAGCCTGACATGTTGCTTCCCACTGCTTTAATAAGAAGCTGATGAATGTCAGTAGCAGAAGCCTTGTATGCTTCCTGTGCAGCACTAAGTTTGTTTGCAAACCCAATTGGATTCTTTCTAGGATCTCCCAGTCCCTCTAATATGGCTCTCATTTCTTGGGGACTAAAAGGTACATGCCATTTAATTTGGGACTTACTGTCAACAGCATTACCTTCAAAGACTAATTGGGTTCTGACAGGATAAACTGTAACAGATTGCTCAGCGACAGGGGCAGAAGGGGTGGGCTCTCCCTTCCTTCTCTCTTCATCCTGCTGCCACAACTTGGAAATTATGGTTTGCCCCGGCAGTTCAGACTCTATCTCTCTTTCTCTGGCCAAAGCCTTAAGTTCAGAGAGATCTAATTGTGCATATGTGCTTTCCGATTTATGCCAATCATCTGTTTCTAAGATACGAGCCAAATCCCTCTTTGTAGGTTGATATGGGGCTGTTAAACCTCTGCTCGCTACTATATTGCCAAGGTCATCTTTTGTGTGTTTCATGTAATCGGATTCTTGTGCTTTTGTTGATGGGTCTCTTAAAGCCAAACTGGCAGCCACATAAGGTGGGGGGTCCTCCTCTACAGAGTCTTCTGGCCAAACGTAGTAAATTTGGGCAGTACCCTTATTAAACATCTCCGTCAAGCCAGTTTCATTTGCTAATTTAGCTTCTGTCTCCCATGTGCAAGCTATTCTCCACATTCCTTCACTGCACAGTAGTGGGGCCATAATCGTACAGGAAAGTTTGCCATACTTGTAAATCAAATGTCCCTTCAGATTTTAAAGGTTTAGCTGTTCCTTTTGTCCATTCTATCCATTTATCTAGGGGCTCAGTATAGGCGGAACCATACCTTTGGTTCATATATTCTCTAGCGCTCATCTTGCGCTGGGCATTTTCTGAGGGTCTCTCACCCTTCACTCCCTTATTTAAATTAATGCCCATAATGACTGGCCAGTCTTTTCTCTACTTTGCCTATACCCTCTTGCCTCTTATTAAAAGTTAGCGAATAGAAATAATTGCAAAAGTAAAACATAGAGAGGGGAGGGGGGAGCAGAGAGAGAGAGAGAGCTTCTAGGAGAAAGTGTATCTGTGTGATAAGTGAAGGTCACAGAACACATTGCAGCAGCGTGAACAAAATGGAGTCTCTTGTGCTTAAATGAACAATACAGTGAAAGTCCATGTCACTATCAGTGCTCTTCAGTGCTGCCTATCAGTGCCCATCAGTGCCACCTATCAGTGCCCATCAGTGCCGCCTATCAGTGCAGCCTCATCAGCGCACATCCGTGAAGGAGAAAAATTAGCTGTGCTTTGCAAATTTTATGACAAACTATGAAAAATGTTTGTTTATTTTTTCAAAACTTGTGGCTTTTTTTCTTGTTTGTGCAGCGCCCCCCTGATAAGTGGGAGCTATTGTATATAGATTTTTTTTAGGGGAGGAAAATTTAATCAGGCCTGACTGGTGTGCAGGCCTGATTGTTTTTATTTTGTGGGCTGGGAGTGGCTCAGGGAGGATCGAGAGATTCACAGATGAGGTCGCCAGGAACTCCCACTTCTGTCCAGAAGCTGATGCAATGTTCTGGGCAGAGAGCTGGGAGGGAGGTGTAGCCACCTGGAGTATTCTTAGGAGCCCTGACCGATCCCCAGTCTGGATTGGCAGAGGGCAGGCCTCCTTAAATACTCAGGATCAGCCCATCAGTGACCTTGTGGCCTGAGCTTGGGTGCAGCCAGGAGGAGAGAGGAAGAGATCCTGGAGCAGCACAAGGGAACAGGAGAGCCACAGACAGTGCTACTGGAGCAGTTCAAGATGTCCAGGTGGTTGGTGAGTGGCACACACCCTGGGAAGCTGTAGAGGCATGCCGGAGCAGATTGGGGTGAGAGACAATCTGGGAAGGATGCAGAAGCCAGTAAGGGACTTTGGTGTCATGGTGGCAGTGAAGAAGGCCAACGCAGCTAGGGTGGCTGACAGGGCCTGGAGCAAGAGGATGGGCTGGGAGTAGTAGTCCATCAGGCCAGCTAGCACGGCAGTGTACCTACACACTAGGGGACCAACTGTCCCCACCTGCAATGGGTGGTTCTGAGGGCCTGTGCTCAGCATGGCAGGCCTCACCATGTGCTAGTCAGACTGGAGAAATGGAGAAGGCCAGGTAAATTTCCTTCTGGGCCTGGAACAAGTAATGTGCAGAAGAGAGGAACTGGAGATGAGAGGAAGAAGTGATGTGCTGGAGGAAGAAGAGTAACTGGAGAAAGTAAAGTGCTGGAGGACAAGAGGAGATGTATATACGGAGCTGTATATAGTGGTCCCATGCAAGTTTGCAACTGATTCCACGGACATCCCATAACAACCCCAATCCCCATGCAGGTTAAATGCCCTAATAAAACAAAACAAAGTACCAGCCTCTTCTGTGTCTCTGGGTGCGGTATGGATGTGATTGAGGGCAGTATGAGCAGGTGAACCACAACTTTCAGCCGCTCTCAAGGGAGACCATGGCTACATTTGTTTAGCAAAAAAGAAAAACCCAGTAGTGATTAAATGCCACCAAAAGAAAGCTCTGTTTGTGTGAAAAAAATGATAACATTTCATATGGGTACACTGTTACGTGACCGCGCAATTGTCATGCAAAGTGTGACAGCGCTGAAAGCTGAACATTGGACTGGATTGAAAGGGGGTGTCAGTGCCCAGTCAGCAAGTGGTAAATATAAAGTGAATGATTTGACACCAGTGAATGTTTGGTAAATGCCATATTTACTGCTTTAAACTTTATTCAGAAGATTTGGAGTGAGATTTGGTGATATTAATGCAGTGCTGCTCACTATTCTCCTTGCTGAAGGCTTTTACATGAGGAAGGAAAACCCTGCCTCTACCAAAATAGCTACCCTCACACAAAGACACAGAACAAGGCATGGTAAGTTACTAATGAGGAGAAATCAGCTGCAGGGAAACCACCAGTAGTCTTTTGTCCTCTGTCTACCTTTTTGGGCACAGCTTTCTGTTTAAAATTGTTGTAAACCCTTACATATACACAGTGACATGATTACTCCCAGATGATACACAGATATGAAACAAATCCTCCTACATACGTTGTACCTAGTTATCTGCAGCTCTCTCTTTTCTACAGTTGCTCAAAGTAAAGAATATGCATAGCATTTCCAGTGGCGGCTGGTGACATTTTAGGATGGGGGGGGGCACCAGACCCCACCCTTCCTTTTTGACCACTCCCACTTCTCATAAGCCCCACCCCTTATAGTTTCTACCCCTTGTGTCAGGAGTATACAGCATAGCATCACCAGATAGTGGTATACAGCATCACCAGTTAAGAGTATACAGAGTCACCAGATAGCAGTATACACTTATAGAGCACCAGATAGCAGTATACAGAGCCCCAGATAGCAGTATACAGAGTCCCAGATAGCAGTATACTGAGCCCCAGATAGCAGTATACAGAGTCACCATATAGCAGTATACATAGCACCAGATAGGATTATACAGAATCACCATATAGCAGTATACAGAGTCACCATATAGCAGTATACAGAGCCCCAGATAGCAGTATACAGTCACCATATAGCAGTATGCAGAGCCCCAGATAGCAGTATACAGAGTCCCAGATAGGGTATACAGTCGCCAGATAGGGTATACAGGGTCCCAGATAGGGTATACAGAGCCCCAGATAGAGTATACAGAGCCCCAGATAGGGTATACAGAGTCCCAGATAGGGTATACAGAGCCCCGGATAGGGTATACATGGTCCCAGATAGGGTATACAGAACCCCAGATAGGGTATACAGGGTCCCAGATAGGGTATACAGTCACCAGATAGGGTATACAGGGTCCCAGATAGGGTTTACAGAGCCCCAAATAGGGTATACAGAGCCCCAGATAGGGTATACAGGGTCCCAGATAGTGTATACAGTCACCAGATAGGGTATACAGGGTCCCAGATAGGGTTTACAGAGCCCCAGATAGGGTATACAGGGTCCCAGATAGTGTATACAGTCACCAGATAGGGGTATACAGGGTCCCAGATAGAGTATACAGTCACCAGATAAGGGTATTCTGGGTCCCAGATAAGGGTATACAGTCACCAGATAGGGGTACACAGGGTCCCAGATAGGGGTATACAGGGTCTCAGATAGGGGTATACAGTCACCAGATAGGGGTATACAGGGTCCCAGATAGGGGTATACAGGGTCTCAGATTGGGGTATACAGAGTCCCAGATCGGGTATACAGGGTCCCAGATAGGGGTATACAGGGTCCCAGATAGAGGTTTACAGGGTCCCAGATAGTGTATACAGTCACCAGATAGGGTATACAGGGTCCCAGATAGTGTATACAGTCACCAGATAGGGGTATATACGGTCCCAGATAGGGGTATACAGGGTCTCAGATAGGGGTATACAGTTACCAGATAGGGGTATACAGGGTCCCAGATAGGGGTATATAGGGTCTCAGATAGGGGTATACAGTCACCAGATAGGGGTATACAGAGTCCCAGATCGGGTATATAGGGTCCCAGATAGGGGTATACAGGGTCTCAGATAGTGGTATACAGGGTCCCAGATAGTGTATACAGTCACCAGATAGGGTATACAGGGTCCCAGATAGTGTATACAGTCACCAGATAGGGATATATACGGTCCCAGATAGTGTATACAGTCACCAGATAGGGGTTTGCAGCGGTTCATGCTCCATGCAGAGTATTGCACATAGTACATGTCATAGGAAGCTCCATGCAGAATATTGCACATAGTACATGTCATAGGAAGCTCCATGCAGAATATTGCACATAGTACATGTCTTGGGAAGCTCCATGCAGAATATTGCACATAGTACATGTCATAGAACATTATTTTGAAAAAATGGACTTTAAAGGCATGCTGGGTAAAAAATTGATTATAAGCTTTATTTGTTACAAAATGGCATCCATGTGCCCAAAACATTAGACATCTAAAATGCTTTAAAATGTATATACCACACAAGTCATGTAGTTAGAATGACCCAATAGGTCAGAAACGATTCCCAGGGGTGCTGGCCACTGGGTAAGTGAACCAGGAGCCTAGGGGGTCACACACAATATAGCATACATGTTGCTGGGATATGCATACTCAGGCACAATCCAATACCTATAGTACATCAAAGAACACTCAAAAAGGTATAGGGTAACTCAAAGCATTAAATCATAATGGTTATGCTAGTGTAAATCCCAGCAGCAGATGTAAGGATAGAATCTTGCTCAACTAGTTTCGAGCTTGAATGGTCCGCGCTTCATCTGGAGGTGAAAGTAACAGTCTAATGAGAAATAAAAACATACATGTCAGGGCTATATACAGACATATATCCAAAAATAAATTTGTTTATACACAATACAAAGTAACAAATGCATGTAAAGTGAAAGTCACCTACATTGTATACATCAAATATTATACAGCAGCAGCAGTGTGTCCCCCTCTGGTAAAATGGGGCCACTCCTAGGCCTGGCGGGACCCCCACTGAGCGATCCGGGTTACTATCCACCCGACCATGTGCCCCACAGAGACCCAAGGCCGCATCAAGCGAGTATGGGGGCCTGTGTGCAATGCAAAGAAAATATAAAAAAAGGGATTTGCAAATAGCATGTATGCAATCATAATGCTTGTGTATATGTTTTAATATGTTTTAATACTAGCCAATAAGTACCTGAGGACAAATGTTCCCAGGGTAGTCTCCAAACGTGGGTGAAAAAAGTAGCGGGTCACTAGGCAGTGTACATCAAAATCTTCAGAACAGGGGGATATAAATGGTGCAGTTGTAGTGAGCACGATAAACACAATTTCCAAGTCTGTGCCCTGCAGGCGGAATGTAAAACACACCTTGTATGGAATGCAAGCACTGTGGAATAGGAAAAAATTCCATTGTAAAAGCAGGGATGATAAAAACATGGAGATGCAGGAAACTAACCATATACCTAACATGCGACTTACCCGGTGTATATGGACAGTGCCCCAGGAGACCTGTATGTGCTGCCGATCTACCCCAGACGGCGGCGTGTGACGTCATCGACCTGGCATGGCCACCACGCATGCGCGGCGCCATTCCCACTGATTCCCCCTAGTGGATAACTCCCACGCCGCAGCGCCCATACCCAAACACTGGCCAAGGACGGCCAGCACTGAGCGGGCATTAACAGCGCCTGCAGCCGCATACCCGCCAAGGTACACTGGTCCTTAGGGCTCAAGGGGCACAGAATGGGATGAGGGAAACCCAGCCAAAAGGGGACAATCCCACCCAAGAGTGAGCCAGCAACCCAGGGGGGATAATCACCGCTGGAGATCATATACAATATACTAAATCAAAAATAGACATAAAGATAAACAGAATATTATACTTGATTAACAGGCAATTACAACCTACAAACATGGAGGAGCCATAAATATATGCAAATGGAAGACTCAATGTACAATATATTGAGACAGAGTGAATAGATAAATAAACTCCGTCTCCATTTTGGGAATAATCCCATATAGATTGCCACACCAAATGAATATTTAAATGCATGTGGCATGCTGGAATAAGGACGCCTGGGCTGGGAACAACAGAATGACCAAGCCACATGGCTGGGCCCAACCCACAGACACACCAGAGCCAGAAGACACAGAACTGACAAAAATGGCGCATGCCGTTTAAACAACTAAAGAAATATCATTAGAAAGACTGAATGACAAAAGGAGGACACCCACTGGAGTGATGTTGGCCATCCATCATGACCACTGAAAATTGGGGCCAGAGACCAACACCTCAAGGAAAACATAACATTTGCATGAAGGGCCACCAAAGTCACCAGCTCATCTAAAGGAAAGGCCTGTAGGTCAGAACCTCATTGAGGCCAGGGGCCTTAGTGGCCTCCAGGCGCTCAATCCACAAAGTTTATTTTTGGAGGATGATCTTATCCCAGGGACCGCCCCTGGGGTTGGCTGGTACTGTTTCTAGTACCAAAAATGTAACCACCTGTGTGTTAAACCTATGGTACAGATCTAGATGTCGACTGACTGGAGTGATCATTCTCCCATTACCTGAATAGTATATATGATCCCCAATCCTTTGTCGTAATTGTCGTATCGTTTTACCAACGTAAAAAACGCTCCGCATTAGCAGAGCATTAAGTATACCAATCCTTGTGTATTACAATCGGCTGAGAACCTGGGACGAAAGGTCTCTCCATTAGGTAGTCTGTAGCATGTGCCCTCCAGTATCCAAGGGCACGTCACAAGCACCACAACAGGTAATCCCTCTGGGCTGGGACATTGAATGACATGCGGGGTCATAATGGTTTTGGGTTAGTTGATCTGTAAGAGATATGATCCTACGATATACAATTTCCGGGTAGGGCTTAACATGTTTAGTTAGAATAGGATCTTCAGTAAGAAGATGCCAGTGCCTATTTAAAAGCTGACGTATTTGAAAATGTTGTCAACAGAACTTCGTGATCAATTTAACTGTGGACTGAGATGAAGATCGTTGAACAGAATTCGTTTTATAAATCAATTGATGCCGGTCTTGCAGCAGTGCCTTATGGAAGGCTCTTTTAAGTAGAGACTTACTGTAGCCCCGATTTAAGAGTTCTACTGCGCAAGGAGGCCGCCTGGGATAGGAAATCATCCAGCCCTGTACAATCGCAACGGATGAGCAAATATTGGGCATAAGGTATACTTTGCTTGAGATGCACCGGATGTGCACTACTCGCATGCAATATGGTATTCCCTGCCGTCTCCTTGCGGTAGAGACTCGTAGCCAAAACATTTTTGTTGATCTACAGAAATGGATAGATCCAAAAAAGTAATAATCTGAGTGAGGAAATTTAAAGTGAACTTAAGATTATAAGTATTGACATTAAGACGATCCACAAATTTGACCAGGTCCTCAACTCGGCAGGTCCAGACCATGAAAATGTCGTCTATGAACCGGTACCAGCAGAGGATCTGGTCAATGAGGGGCCCCAAATCTTCATCGGAAAATATCTCCCGTTCCCACCCCCCCAGATACAGGTTGATATATTTTCTCAGTAGACTGTTACTTTCAGCTCCAGATGAAGTGCGGACCATTCAAGAGTGAAACTAGTTGAGCAAGATTCTATCCTTACATCTGCTGCTGGGATTTACACTAGCGTAACCATTATGATTTAATGCTTTGAGTAACCCTCTACCTTTTTGAGTGTTCTTTGATGTACTATAGGTATTGGGTTGCGTCTGAGTATGCATATCCCAGCAACATGTATGCTATATTGTGTGTGACCCCCTAGGGTCCTGGTTCACTTACCCAGTGGCCAGCACCCCTGGGGATCGTTTCTGACCTATTGGGTCATTCTAACTACATGACTTGTGTGGTATATACATTTTAAAGCATTTTAGATGTCTAATGTTTTGGGCACATGGATGCCATTTTGTAACAAATAAAGCTTATAATCAATTTTTTCGCAGCATGCCTTTGAAGTCATTTTTTTAAAAATAATGTTCTTGTATTTAAATCCAGTCTAGGATGTGGTATGCTTGTATGTTTTTGACCATCACAGTTCCACCCTGTGGTGGGTTTATTGCCTCAACTCCACAATTCAATATAATCATCTGTCTAGTACATGTCATAGAAAGCTCCATGCAGAATATTGCACATAGTACATGTCTTAGGAAGCTCCATGCAGAATATTGCACATAGTAAATGCCATAGGAAGCTCCATGCAGAATATTGCACATAGGACATGTCTTAGGAAGCTCCATGCAGAATATTGCACATAGTAAATGATATAGGAAGCTCCATGCAGTATATTGCACATAGGACATGTCATAGGAAGCTCCATGCAGAATATTGCACATAGTACGTGTCATAGGAAGCTCCTTGCAGAGTATTGCACATAGTACATGTCATAGGAAGCTCCATGCAGAGTATTGCACATACAGGATCCCAGATAGGGTATACAGGGTCCCAGATAGTGTATACAGTCACCAGATAGGGGTATATACGGTCCCAGATAGTGTATACAAATAGGTACATACTTGGGGGGCACACCCTAATAATGTATTACATTAGAGATGGCGCTGCTATAAGACCACCAAACAAAATGACACATTACAGCGCACACATGCAATAATGACATTAACCACTTGCCGACCGTGTATCGTAGATACACGTCGGCAAGTGGCACTCATTGTTGTGGGAGGACGTTATATAACGTCCTCCCACAATCGCGCTCCCGCGCGCCCCCTGGGGCGCGCACCTGGGAGCATCCGTGACCTGTGAGACCCGGCGCATCACGGATCACGGTAAATGGCCGCTTGGAGCGGCCGTTTACCATGTGATCGCTCCGTCAAATGACGGAGCATCACATGTAAACAAGCCGGCGGAAGTGCCGGCTTGTCTCCCCCCTCTCCGCACCGATCGGTGCAGTGTGACAGGGGAGGGGGGAGAGGGGGGAGAGAGGAGATGCAGCGGTGCTGTGGGCAGGATCTGAAGTGCCCACAGCACCGCTATGTGACAGGCAGGGACCCCCCTCATCACCCATACACAT
>BLSH010154948.1:25321-47264 GCA_018402905.1 Glandirana rugosa
ATGGGTGACTGGCGGTGGTCACTGATGGGTGACTGGCGATGATCACTGATGGGTGTCGCGTGTCTGGCGGTGGTCACTGATGGGTGACGGGTGTCTGGAGGTGGTCACTGATGGGTGACCGGTGTCTGGTGGTGATCGCTAATGCGTGACGGGTGACTGGCAGTGGTCACAGATGCGTGACGGGTGACAGGTGAATGGCGGAGGTCACTGATGGGTGATGGGTGACTGGCGGTGGTCACTGATGGGTGACGGGTGACTGGCGGTGGTCACTGATGGGTGACGGGTGACTGGCGGTGGTCACTGATGGGTGACGGGTGGCTGGCGGTGGTCACTGATGGGTGACGGGTGACAGGCCACGGTTGCTGATGGGTGACATGCCACGGTCACTGACGGGCGATGGGTGACATACCACGGTCACTGACGGGTGACATGCCACAGTCACTGACGGGTGACAGGTGCACTTTATGATGGCAGTCTGATGACAGGTACACTTTATGATGACAGGTACACTTTATGGGGGCATATGGGGTGATTGTTGGGTGACTGGTGCATTGGGGGGGGCAGGGGGGGATGTGTCAGTGTGTTTTTACTATACAGATCAGTAACTCACTGATCCCAGCTCTTCTCTCCTCACACTAGAAACTATGTGAGGAGAGAAGAGCTGGTAACAGTGAGTTACCGCTCTGTTTACATTGGATGTGATCGGCTGTGAAGTAGTTCCCTGGGAACACGCCGCCACCGACGCGCACGTGCAGCGCGCTCCCGATCGCACGCATGCGCCGTGGGAATGGGGGACGTGCCATTTGTGATCAGCCATGACTTAGTGGCTGTTCACCCCAGTCGGTGATGGGGTGTGTCCTGGGGACACGCTGACACCGACAGAGCCGGGATGCGCGCGCCCGATCGCGCACAATCCCAGCTTAAAGGGGCAACGTCATATGACGTCGTCCCGCCCTGCCGTCAACAGCACAGCACAATTAAAGTGATTACTATCCTCTTCCCTCCTGCAGTTTCTCAGCATGAGGATGCGTGGCTGCTGGCTCTCAAAACCAGTTTCTGCTGACACCAGAGTGTTTCCAATCATGTGATCAATATTTCAGATATGACATGTGCAGGGCTCAAAATTTCAAGTCCTGAGTTACTAGCCAGGCCTTAAAGTGGTTGTAAACGCTAAAAAAAAAAAAAAAAAGAAAACAAAAAAAAACCTTCAAGACAAAGGCATAATGAGCTAGTATGCATAGCATACTAGCTCATTATGAAATACTTTCCTTAGATTGACGCTGTTGCAGCAGCGCCCGCACACTGCTGTGACCGACATGTCTCCCAGAGTTATTTCCGGTTCTCGGGCTCCGGCACTGTGACTGGCCGCATGCGCGCGGGAGCCGCTGGTCATGGCACAGGCCCTGAAGAAATGCCACCCACGGGCTGTTTCTTCAGTGTGCATGTGCCAGTGACGTTGGCACATGCGGATACAGTGGATATCTCCTAAACGGTGCAAGTTTAGGAGATATTCATGGTACCTACAGGTAAGTTTACAACCACTTTAAGGGTTACTCGCCACCAGTTGCCCCACCCAACCTAATTCCGCCCCTAAACACGTCCTCATAAATTATCTCATGAAATTACACTTAAATGTTTTATGCAGAATTAAGTTAAGAAAATAAATATTAACAACAACTTTATCAGTGCCCATCAGTGCAGCTTCACCTGTGCCCAACAATGCAGCCTACCTGTGTCCATCAATGCAGCCTACCTGTGTTCATCAATGCAGCCTACCTGTGGCCATCAATGCAGCCTGCCTGTGTCCATCAATGCAGTCTACCTGTGTCCATCAATGCAGCCTACCTGTGTCCATCAATGCAGCCTACCTGTGTTCATCAATGCAGCCTACCTGTGTGCATCAATGCAGTCTGCCTGTGTCCATCAATGCAGTCTACCTGTGTCCATCAATGCAGCCTACCTGTGTCCATCAATGCAGCCTCACCTATGTCCATCAATGCAGCCTACCTGTGTCCATCAATACAGCCTACCTGTGTCCATCAATGCAGCCTACCTGTGTCCCTCAATGCAGCCTAACTGTGTCCATCAATGCAGCCTACCCGTGTCCATCAATGCAGCCTGCCTGTGCAGGGGAAGAGAGAGGACATGGATTACCGACCGGATCATCAGAGTGCCGAGGGAACATCACTGTAACAGCTTTCATTTGAATTGCAGAGTGTTCCCTGCACTCACCATCACATACAGCCCCGCCTCCTAGCCCGGGTACTTTGATACACGTCACACATTCCGGCATTGGATGGGTGATCTGTCTATCAAAGTACCCGGGCCAGGAGGCAGGGCTGTATGTGATGGTGAGTGCAGGGAACACTCTGCAAAACAAATGACAGCTGTTACAGCGATGTTCTTCGGCACTCTTATGATCCGGCCACCTGCTCACCTTTCTCTTCCTGGTGCGATTGCTGGGAGAACAGCTCCTATTCAACCCCGCCTGCTCACCCCTCCCCCCCCCCCACTCCGAGGCAGCCCACGCTCACCCGCCCGTCCTCATTTTCCGCATAATGTGAGTAAGCTAGTGGAACATTTGAGAGCTGACATAGTGATCACATGCAGGCCTGGAGGCTTCAATTATAAAATAAGCCTTCAACCTGTAGATGTCACCGCAGTTACTAATGCACCCTGAGGGTGATAATGTACATTTATTTAATACTGTAATTGCCAGATACAATAACATTTGAAAAACATTTAAAAATAGACATTTTTTCACTTTTACCAGCTCATTATTTTATTTTTTTTATTAACGTACCAAATCAAACCCTTTCAGGGTGCAGCAGAGAGATGACATCAGGAGGATAACCTGTTTCAACTTCTCAGATAGTATTTTAGACAGGGCAAGTTGACTTTTATTAAGGCTGGTACACATGGGTCGAAAATCATCTGGTATCGGTCAGTTCAACAGAACATTTGGCCAGTGTATACAGCAGAAAAAAGAGAACAGAAAAGGTGCGCCTCTAAGTGTAACCGTAAAAAATACCAATTTATTGAAAGGTTAAAATCACTCACAAAGGAAGTGGATACAGAAGCATTGCAGTATTAAGCCACTGCTGGCTGTGCATCGACAATATGTTGGTTCTGCTAGGCTCCGGATGAGGTCAGTTGAAAGGATCGGATAGGAACTGTAATGGGAGTCGGAGGACCCATCGGTGGTTCCCAGTGTTTCCTGATTCACAAGCAGCCTTCCGTTATGTCACTTCCGGTTCCGGAGCCATGATGATGCAATACCGGCATACCGGCATACGATACAATATTAGCTGGTTTAGTGTATACAGCAGCCTGTCTAACTATCAGCTTCTGTCGAAAAGGGCATCTTGGAAAACTATCATCCAGTCCCTCTGTCAGAACACAGTAGCACAGTGGGGAAGATCGCTGTACTAACATCACAGCAACCTGTGGGATGAATGAAAAAACTCCTAGTGTGTACCTAGCTTGAGCCTAAATCTCCCTCCCTAGCACACTACACTATTCCAAACGTAAATCCAGCCCAGTGCCTAGGTGCTAATTTATCTCCTCCAATGGCAGGTACTTCTATGTTGGTTACATCACAGCCAAAAAAATCTAGTGTGGTGCTTCCCATGCCTGTGCAATAACTTCCCATAGTCTTGACTGAGATGTACCCATACTATTGGAGCAAAGTCCCATTTAAGTGTGTAGTGCATTTATAGGTAGATTTTTCCAGCAAGGGTGTAAATAATGAAGGATGTCGTCGCCTCTGGAGGGGGTTATCACCTAGGTGTAGAGTTCAGTTTAGGACAATTTAGGGCTGGGGTGTCAAAATCAATTTCACTGTGGGCCACATCAGCATTATGGTTGTCCTCAAAGGGCCAGTTGTATCTGTAAGACTATGGGGTTGATTTAAAACCTGGAAGCAGATTTTGCACTCTCCAGTGTTAGTAAATCAACCCCAATGTATCTACCTAGATACTTAGGAGCATGCAGCGTACAGAGTGTAGAGTTCACGAGTGTGCTACATACAGATTGCAGAGTTCAGGGGTGCGCTGTGTACAGAATGCAGAGTTGAGGTGTGTGTGACATACAGAGTGCAGGGTTTAGGGGTGCGCTACAAACAGACTGCAGAGTTCTGGGGTGCACTGTGTATAGAGTGCAGGTTTGAGGCGTGTGTGACATATGGAGTGCAGGATTTAGGGGAGCGCTACATATAGACTAGTCCAAAAAATAAAGTTGCACTAAATACAGGAAATAAAAGTGTCACAATAAGCAGCGAGTCCACACAGTGATGAAAGTTAAAAAGATCCCACGGTGCACTATTGATCGCCCAAATAGTGTATAATTTCAAGAAAAAAGCCACCACCTCATGAAATGGGCGCTTACCAGCTCATTATAACCTCCTATTACAGAAGGTCTTTCGTGCTTGTGGCTATTATACCCAGCCAAGGCCTTTAATCTTCCAGGGAAATGCAGCTGAAGAGCAACCGCCACTCAAAGGAAGGCTCAATCATATAAGGACCCCAAAAAAGATAAGGCTTCCATAGTGTAAAATCCTTAACATATAATATGATTTAAAAATTATTGCACTTATAACAAAGTAGTGTAAACACGCATAAAATAGGCTGGCCGGCTCACAGAAAGCAGCCTGTCCTTCCGGGACAAGCGCAAACGCAGTGATGTCAGCATGTCGCTCCTCCCTATGCGTTTTGTCACAAGATGACATCGTCCTGGGGCACGGGCGGCGTACTGACTCACCGCAATATATACAAAGATGCAAACAACCACACCTCGTTCTGAGCGTTGGGCAGTCGTTTCCGTGGATACTCCATTTTGAAAATGGGCCATGCCCTTAGATCGGGAAAGGTGTACATATTACATGGTTATTTAGCACGCTGTCCTACAAACCTGTTGAGGTCTATTTGATTTTATCAGCGCCGTAAGGATACTGCCTCCCAAAAAAACATAGAATATGCAAATTAGAATGTCTTATATTGTAAAACCAACCCCTAATAATATAATTAATTACATATATCTATATAGAAAACAGCAGCGTATAATACCCCATTGTCAGGGATGATTAAAGATTAATAATCCAAAGTAGACTACAGCCATTGCATTAAATGAAATCTAATTGGGTCATTCATTGGATACTGCACACGAAACTCGGAAATGATTTGAATCTAGTTACGGGGACACCCCTCCAAGAAGCATATGCGGACCCTACTGGTAATGGTCATCATTACAATACTCTATAAAATAGAAAAAATATCTCTAAATTAAAAAAAAAAACGTATAAAAATAAAGAGCATTAGCAAATATACATTTACACTAGTATGATGAGTAATGAAAAAACGTCCTCCATCTCAAAAAAGATTTTTTTCTTTGTGAAAATTGCTAATGCCTAAATAATAAGCATATTATTAGCTAAAAGAGAAACAAAGTAGCATACATCCATAATGGAGGTTAATGTGCCTAGAAATTGATTGATATTGACAAAAAGACATTAATGTGAGATATCCTACCAATGTCTGCTGATCAAGGCTCAGAAGTACAGCTACATATAGACTGCAGAGTTTAGGGGTGCGCTGTGTACAGAGTGCAGGGTTGAGGAGTGTGTGGCATACAAAGTGCAGGGTTTAGGGGAGCGCTACATACAGACTGCAAAGTTCAGGGGTGCACAGTGTACAGAGTGCAGGGCTGAGGCGTGTGTGACATACAGAGTGCAGGGTTTAGGGGTGCGCTACATACAGACTGCAGAGTTCAGGGGTGCACTGTGTACAGAGTACAGGGTTGAGGAGTGTATGACATATGGAGTGCAGGGTTTAGTGGTGCGCTACATACAGAGTTCAGAAGTACATGGCAGGCAGAGTTCTGGAGTGTGCAGTGCACAGAGTGACCCCCCCCCCCCCCACAAAAAAGCTTCCTCACATCTCATTTACCTGGCTCCAGCACCTGGGTGACTCCACATTTCTCTCTCACTTTCAGGGAGATCATTGGTCGGCACTGCTGTGAGTGCGTGCAGGGTAGGCAGGGATCTGCAAGAGCCGGATGTGGTGGAATGGAGTTCCACCACATTCCAGCTGAAAAGTTTGAGAGCCACATGAAATGTCCTAGCGGGCCGCGGGCCTTGAGTTTGACACCTGTGATTTAGGGATATAGGGAGGAGTCTTCATATTCCCATTTGGATGGTGAAACCTCTATGAAGAAGGTCTTAGTTCCCATTTGCTTATGCCATTTTGATGTTTGTTTTGTTAAATTCCTCTTACATAAATAACGGACAAAAATATATCCAGGGATTCATGCACAATGGTGACCATAAACCACCTGCACAGCCTCTAACACCATTAAGGCATTGGCTGGTAGAACAAGAACAACAACAAAAGCAGGCTGACCTGTTTCTTACACATTCTTTTCATTAAAGAGTGTTGTGTATTGCCTTTTAGCCTGACCTTTGGTATGCAAATATGTGATAAATGTATTGTCAAGTTAACCAACGCCTGCTAATGCTGCTAACTTTGCATTGAGGCATCAATGGCCTCTGCTCCAGAAAATGTTCAAAGAAAGACAGAGTATGCATTCTTACCTAAATTCTGTAACACAGAGAGGGTTATATTTATAATTAGCACAGTCAAAATCACTGAAAAAATCCTCATTTGGCATATCCACACTAGGTGATCTATACCATGCCAAGCACATTTGACCACCAAAGTCCAGTGTGTTTGACTAGTGTGATTGCTCTGTACCATGCTCAGGCACAGTTCAGCTTAGCATGCCCCTCTTGAAGAGGTGAACTTAGGCACAGTTCATATTGACTCTGACATGGTATACATCTGCCCGGGCACGGTTCAGCGTGCCATGCTCCAATTGAAAAAGTGAGCTTGGGCTGCATTCTGTTGGAATTTGGCATGCTACACATCTTCTCAGGCATGGTTCATACCAGAAATGTCTTCTCCCCCTTTTTTTCTCCACCTCCCTTGTTTCCTCCTCCACTGTCACTACTTCTCCGCCTCATGTTTTCTTACATTGTGAGGCTTTGGAAAGTTATTATTTCTTTATTTTAATCCTCGACTTATCTGCCTTTTGCAGGCAGGGTTGCCAACCGCCAGTAAATTTACTGACAGTTTGTAAAAATCAGTGATTTTTACAACTGTCTATAAATATCAGGGTTTACACTTTTTAAGTGTAAATTAGGCAAATTACTTGATATGGGTATTGTCAGTGTTTGCATGTTGTGTTTAAATATCAATTGTTTTCGTTTTTAATAGGAGTTCTATTATTTTTCAAATTGGCAGTAAAAAATGTGCTCCGCCAGTAAATTTTCTATGTTTTGCCAGTAAAAAACGCTGCTGGAGGTTGGCAACACTGTTTGCAGGCCCTGGAAGATGTATTTACACCTTCCGCCTTGCTAGAGAACCGGTGGTAGATCCCCCCGGCCACACATATAAATATATATATATGTATCTCCATTGTGTGGATTAGGCTTGGACAACCTTCTACAGAATAAGAATAAAAACAAACGATTAGGGTGAGCGCTGGATTTTACAGTATCCAATTTGTGCCCTTGCCCCCCATGCCCTCTTTCTTCCCACATCTGATTTAAACCAAGTCGCAATCGTGTGCATTGCACTGCAATCATGGGTTTAAATCAGGTGATGAGGAGGCAACATATCACCTCTTTTCCTTACCACCTCTCACACATTTGAATCACTTTTCAGAGGAGCAACCGTGCCTGCTGTACTCATGAAAGAGCCCTTAATTCCAGTGATTTTGACCCAATCCAGATAATGCACACGTGAATGCAATTATAAGTTCAGCTAATCTTCTGCCAACTTTTGTCTGGTGAAAAAGCAGCAAATCAAGGACCGCCGGTCCACAGTACATTGCAGGCAACAGTCTTAAAGTGGTTAAGGCTCCATTCACACTTGTGCAACTTATCATGTAACTTTGAATGTATCCCAACGCACACGTTCCTGCAGGAGTGGCTGTGCATATAAATGGTTGCTGCAGCGACTAACGGCTGGAACCGTGTCAAGTCAAGAAAAACAAAAAAAAGCACACCAAGGATCTCCACAGTAGGTCCAGAGCTTTAATCAGCGATCACATCGTTACAGCAGATTGCAACGTTTCAGAGCCACGCAGGACCCCTTCATCATGCATGTGACCATCATGTCACGTGCCTGATGAAGTGGTCCTGCGTGGCTCCACAACGTTGCAATCTGCTGTAACAATGTGATCACTGATTAAAGCTCTGGACCTACTGTGGAGATCCTTGGTGTGCTGGTGACATTTGTTTTCCTGGTGATGCAACTTTGGACATCAAAGTTGCATGACAAGTTGATCAAAATGTTTTCCAATGATACCCATTCATATATTAAAGTTGCAGCAACTTCAAAGTAGTTCACGCACTACTTTGGTCCGATTTTCATTCAACCTGAGGGCCATAGACTTCAATGTTAACCCTCAGAAGTTGCATGAAAGTCATACCTGGATGTTATATGGATGTTGTTCATTATCACTGGTCAAAGCCAAAGTCATATCCAAGTTGCACCCATCCAAAGTTGCATCAAAGTTCCATCGAAGCTGCACCAAAGTTGCACTCTAAAGTTGGCGCAACTTTGGAGTTGTACAAGTGTGAATGGAGGAGTTCTATGGTCACAGCATACGCTTTCATCTTATAACATCAGCATTGTAATAACAATACAAACAATAGTTATTTCTTATAATTCAATACCGACTTCCGGACCAGCAACATAGCCATACATTGCTGGACTTTGGGTAATTATACCTGTGGCTATACTATATTTTTAGAGTCGGCGGTCAGTTCTCTTGTAAAACCAATCCTAGTGGCTAATTAGCTGCTGGATTGCTTTTACAAGCAGCGGGAGGGGACGCCCCCTCCAGCCGCCTTCTGCAGCTGCTCAGGTTCTCCTGTCCCACTGAATCGGCATTGATCGGCTCTCCGCTATGGTAACCTGGAAGCCATGACCTGACATCACTTCTGATTTACCGAATGTCAACGACGCCATTTTTTAAAAAAATTCAAGCATTTGAAAACACTGATCTTGGTGTTTTGAATGCCTTTAAGGGCAAATGAAGGAAAAATCCTATAGACCCCAGATCTCTCCATAAAGAGTACCTGTCACATGCCTATTGCTATCACAAGGACGTTTACATTTCCCTTACATGTGATTGGGTATTTTTTGCAAAGGGAAGCTTTACCTCATTTACTAAGCTTTGCATAGTGCACATTCTATTTGCCTTTAAAGTGGTAGTAAACCCCTGCACCACATTTTCCAAGCTCTGATCACACATTGTATGAAGTTTACATTCCCTTTTCTTGCGGTCTCCTTACCTGCTTCGTTTCTGTCAAATGTCGTATATTTTGCCGCGTGACGTCACACGCGCATGCACCGTTATTCTCTAATTTTCCGGCAAGCTAAGGCTGCCGGAAATTTTCAGGGTCTATGCCGGGGCTGCGTCATGTTGCGTCAGCCCCGACCTAACGCGATATTTGTCACCTCGAGAGTAGGCACGGAACATGATCCTCTCCTATTCGCTGTATAGGGGTTGCGGTGGTAATGTGAAATGAAAGAGAGGCTTGCGCGAGATTATCGGCCTCTACGCAGAATGAGGGCAGAAGTACATGCAGAGCACAATGCGGAAGGGAACAGTTAAAATGGTGCTGCCTTATACCGTCTGGGACCGGATTATAACTCCTCTTTTTTGGCATGTAAGAGAGCTTTTACCAACCACATGTATGTTTGGTATTTTCGATGTGCAAAGCGGACTCTAAATATATAATTAATTCTTATTCTTGAGCTGAGTTTACTACCACTTTAAGTAAATCAACCCCTTTATGTATTACAGTAAATACATGGGTAAATATTATCAGTCATTACCACATTCACAAATTGCTCATAATATGAAAATAAATATAAATTACCCTGAGGTGATAGTATGTGCTATTATTTGTCTTGCACAATCAGTGGTTAACCAATACAAGAAGTAAGTAAATTATGTTTATTATATTAGTAAAGCCCAATTGAACCCTTAAAGCGGAATTAAGCCCAAAGGCAAACATTTATTATATTGCAGCTTACCAATTCTTAGATATGATGGCTGTATTCATTTTCTTTATTAGGCTTTCTTTCTTCCATTTTCATCTGGTGATCCAGCCAGTAAGCCTGTTGTTTTTCAAAAGAAAAAGCTTCCACCAGATGATTCAGTTTACAGGGATGAGGCAAACCATTTATCAATGACAGGGGTGCTTACAATCATCAGCTCTTATTTATTCATGTGTAGCCAATGGCCCCCTTAGGGGTGGCTGGTAGATGTGGTTCACCTATCACTCTGCCCTCAATCACACATTTTTCCTTGCATCCGGAGTCACGGAACAGGCTGGTACTTTGTTTTTGTTGTTTTATTGAGGGAATAAACTTGGGTAGGGTAGGGACAACTCTGGGATGCCAAAAGAGCAACAATACAGGACCATGCTATATACACCGCTGTATACACACTCCTTCTTCCTCCAGCACTGACACTTGCTGAACGTTACACTCCTTCACTTCTCTCCTGCATGACACTTGCTCCTTCACTGTAAGGCTTGAAGGGAAATTTATCTAGCCTCCATTACATCTTCCTCCACCCTAGCTTGCACATGGTGAGGCCTGCTCTTCTTTAACAGCAGAACCTCCGGACCGCCCGTTACAGGCAAGGGCCCTGGGCCCTCATAGTGTAAGGCCACGGGCCCTCAAAGTGTAGCTAAGTACAACTGTGCTAGCCGGGTCTTGGTGGACTATTGCTCCCAGCCCATCCTCTTCCAGGCCACTCTGGCCTACCTTAATGCCCAGTGACATCACTCCCCTGACTGGCTGCTCCACCTTCCACCAACCGTCCACTGTCTCCTCCCAGCCAGCTCCAGTCCTCTTCTCCGGCTCCCAGGGTCTGTCACTCACCAACACCAGTGGATCCTTCAAAGAGCCTTCCTGTAGCCTCTCTGTTGCTCTCCTGCTCCCTTGTGCTACTCCAGGACCTCTCCCTCTCCTGGCTGCAGCCGAGCCACCAGGCCTCAAGGTCACCCTCCAGACTGGTGAGGCCAGATGAGGCCCCAGCAACCTCTGCTACATCTCCACTCTTCCACCCGACACTCTCCTCCCCCCAGCTGGGCAGACCACAGTATTTAAGGAGGCCTGCCCCCTGCCAATCCAGGTTGGGGATTGGTCAGGGCTCCTTAACATACCTCAGAAAGTCCCACCTCTTGTTCCATCCCCTTTTTCCAGAACCTTCTGGACCCAAAGGGGATGAGTAACCAAGGGGTGTTCCTTCCTACAGTCTCCAGCTCTCCCTGGGCCACTCCCCTGCCCAGATCAAAACACTCAGGCCTGCACAACGGTCAGGCCTGACTAAATTTGCCTCTCCTAACAAAAATCTATCACAAAAGCACCTATTCCCTATGAGGGTGCTACACATGTAAAGCCTTTATCCTAAAATATATGTGTGTATATATATATATAGCGCCCCCATCGTATAGGTGCGTATTCTAGCTGGGTTTTTGGCTAGGAGAGGTAAATTTAGTCATGTCTGACTGTAAGGTGCAGGCCTGAATGTTGTGATCTGGACTGGGAGGAGAGGCTGAAGGGGGATTGGGTAGACTTAACAGATGAGGTCACCAGAACCTCCCACTCTTTTCTTGAAACCTGGGGAAGGTTTTCTAGTCAGAGAGCTGGGAGATGGGTGGAGCCACCTGGAGTATTCTAGGGAGCCCTGACCAATCCCCAAGCAGGATTGACAGAGGGCAGGCCCCTTTAAATACTCAGAGTCAGCCCAATCTGGGAGGAGTAGTGTCGGGTGGAAGTCTGGAGATGTATCAGAGGCGCTGTGGAGCAGGCCCCTACCCGGGAGGTCGCCCCCAGTCTGGGGAGGGTGACCTTGGGGCCTGGGGGTTTGGGTGCAGCCAGGAAGGAGAGTGATTCCTGGAGCCGCACAGGAGGAACAGGAGAACAGCGGAGGTGCTACAGGAGGAGTGAGAGACTTTAAAGTATCCACCGGTGCGGTGAGTGACGGTCCCTGGGACTGGAGGAGGGAGTGCTGGAGCAGGCTGGGAGAGGAAAGGTGGACAGTATGTAGGAGCCTTGGAAGCCAGTCAAGGGAAAGGAGAGTCACTACCAGAGAGCAGGTCGATGGGACCTGGAGGAGGATGGGATGGGAGTTGTAGTCAAGTCAAAGGCCCGGTTAGCACTAAAGTACTTTGCTGCACATTCAGGGGCCCGTGATCCCTGGCCTGTAATGGGTGTCCCTGAGGTCCTACTGAAACAGGGTGGGCCTCACCATGTGCTAACCACAGTGAAGAGAAAGGTACAGAGAAGCCTGATAAATATCCCTTCAGGCCGGAAACTGTCTGTTCTGACCTGGAGAGAAGCAAAGAAGTGTAAAGCTGTGAGTTCTGTGCAGAGAGAGAACTGTAAGAGAAACGGTCAGCAAGTGATGTGCTGGAGGGTTGAGAGGAGCAATAGTCTGCAGAGGGAAAGTCTGCAGTGAAGTGTGCATATACAGGACTGTATATGGAATCCTTGTACCATAATCCTCTGGGCATCCCACAGTTACCCCTTAACAAAACAACAAAAACAAGAGCCGGTCTGCTCAGTGTCTCCGGATGTGAGATATATGGTGTAATTGAGGGCAGCTATCAGGTGAACCACTACTACCAGCCACTCTCAAGGCAGCACATGGCTATATATATATAGACACATTGCCTTGAAAAAGTATTCATACCCCTTGAAATTGTCATGTTACAACCAAAAACGTAAATGTATTTTATTGGGATTTTATGTTATAGACCAACACAAAGTGAAGTGGAAGGAAAAATATAAATGGCGTGCATTTGTATTCAGCCCCCTTTACTCTGATACTTCTAACTAAAATCTAGTGGAACCAATTGCCTTCAGAAGTCACCAAATTAGTAAATAGAGTCCACCTGTGTGTCATTTAATCTCAGTATAAATACAGCTGTTCCGTGAAGCCCTCAGAGGTTTGTTAGAGAACCTTAGTGAACAAACAGCATCATGAAGACCAAGGAACACACCAGACAGATCAGGGATAAAGTTGGGGAGAAGTTTAAAGCAGGGTTAGGTTTTAAAAAATATCCCAAGCTTTGAACATCTCATGGAGCTCTGTTCAATCCATCATCTGAAAATGGAAAGAGTATGGCACAACTGCAAACCTACAAAGACGTGGCCGTCCACCTAAACTGACAGGCCAGGCAAGGAGAGCATTCATCAGAGAAGCAGCCAAGAGGCCCATGGTAATTCTGGAGGAGCTGCAGAGATCCACAGCTCAGGTGGGAGAATCTGTCCACAGGACACCTATTAGTCGTGTGCTCCACAAATCTGCCCTTTATGGAAGAGTGGCAAGAAGAAAGCCATTGTTGAAAGAAAACCATAAGAAGTCCCGATTGCAGTTTGCGAGAAGCCATATGGGGGACACAGCAAACATGCGGAAGATGAGACCAAAATTGAACTTTTTCTCCTAAAAGCAAAATGCTATGTGTGGCAGAAAACTAAAATTGCACATCACCCTGAACACACCATCCCCACTGTGAAACATGGTGGTGGCAGCGTCATGTTGTGAGAATGCTTTTCATCAGCAGGGACAGGGAAGCTGGTCAGAGTTCAGACCTAAATCCAATTGAAAATCTGTGACAAGACTTGAAAATTGATGTTCACAGACGCTCTCCATCCAATCTGACAGAGCTTGGGGTTTTTTTCAAGGAAGAATGGGCAAAAATGTCCTCTCTAGATGTGCAAAGCTGGTAGAGACTTCCCCAAAAAGACTTGCAGCTGTAATTGCAGGGAAAGGCGGTTCTACAAAGTATTGACTCAGGGGGGCGGAATATAAATGCACCCCACACTTTTCACATATTTATTTGTAAAACATGTTGAAAACCATTTATCATTTTCCTTCCACTTCACAATTATGTGCCACTTTGTGTTGGTCTATCACATAAAATCCCAATAAAATACATTTATGTTTTTGATTGTAACATGACAAAATGTGGAAGATTTCAAAGGATGAATATTTTTTCAAAACACTGTATGTATAAAATAGCAGGAGTATGGCTTCAATTTGTTAGTGTATATAAATCTGCTAGTCCATCTAACACCCCCACCCCCCCCAGACTGACAATGCTGCTGTCTGGTGTGCCTCCTGTGCTCCTCCATCCAGAGTGGGGGTGCTCTAATACAGGAGGTGTGTAACTGGCCAGATCACCAGGTGAAACAGAGGCGAAAAAAGCCTACATATTCAAAGAGATTGATTACTTTTCAGAGGGGCAACCCCCCATTCACACTTCACGTTTCTCAGACGTTTGCAGGTTTTTTTGGTGTTACAGCATAGGGCTATGTGTGACAAACATGCCAAAGGAGCTCCTGCACCTTTTTTGGGCGCAGAGCTTGGAGCGCTTTTTACCACACATGTTTTGCTGTGCATAAAAATGTGCGTTAGCTGGTCACATTTGGTGTACAGTTCCCAGAACACGCAGATGTAAATGCAGCCTAAAGGAGGGTCTTAGCAACGTCCTAGCTACAAGGCAGGACAGGATGATGCCATCTCTGGGAGTTTTTTCAGTCAGGCTTCAGGAGGCACACAAATGGCCTATACTTACTGTATAGCAGGGGGTTCAAATCTTTCTAAACAAAGGGCCAGTTACCGTCCTTCAGGCCTAAGGGGGGGGGGGGCAGATTGTGGGCAGTGGGTGTAGAAACATCCCTGGCTTCAAAGTCAGTAAGTGATGTCCCATCGTTGATTTTAGAGGGAAGAATATCACTCCATTATTGGTGTCAGTTGAAGGGATAGTGCCCCATTATTGGTGTCAGTGGGAGGAATGGTGCCCCATCACTGGTGTCAGTTGGCAGAAAAGAGCCTAATCCATGGTGTCAATGGGAGGAATGAGGTCCCATCATTGGTGTCCGTTGGAGGAATAGAGCCTCATTGATGGTGTCAGTTGAGGGGATAGTGTCTCATCAATGGTGTCAGTGGGAGGAATGGGGTCCCATCACTGGTGTCCATTGGAGGAATAGAGCCTCATCCATGGTGTCAATGGGAAGAACGGTGCCCCATCACTGGTGTCAGTTGGAGGGATAGTGTCTCATCCATGGCGTCAATGGGAAGAATGGGGTCCCATCATTGGTGTCCGTTGGAGGAATAGAGCCTCATCGATGGTGTCAGTTGGAGGAATAGAGCCTTATAGATGGTGTCAATGGGAAGAATGGTGCCCCATCACTGGTTTCAGTTGGAGGGATAGTGTCTCATCGATGATATCAGTGGAAGGAATGGTACCTCATCATTGGTGTCAGTTGGAGGAATAGAGCCCCATTGATGGTGTCAGTGGGAAGGATGGTGCCCCATCATTGGTGTCAGTTGGAGAAAGACTGTAGTGCCTCATCACTGGTGCCAGTGGGAAGAAAGGTGCACCATCATTAGTGTCAGTTGGAGTGCCCCATTGATGGTGTCAGTGTGAAGGATTGTGCCCGGTCATTGGTGTCCATTAGAGAAATAGTGCACTAAGGGCCAGATAAAGGCAAGTAAAGGGCACATTTGGCCCCTGTGTAACAGTTTGGAGACCGCTGACCTATAGTAAGGGCATTATTCAACTTTGGTCAAAGCTGCACAGTTAGTTTTTTTCTACAGACACTTATTATCTGCATAGGCAGTTTTATGGTAAAGGTGAACAAACCCACTTTAAATCTGAAAAAAAAAGCTTAGCCTTAAAGTGGTTGTAAACCTCAGACATAAAATATGGACAAAGCATTTCCCTCTATAGTGTGTACTTGTCTCTATCCAGAGCACTAAGTGCCATTTCTGTCTGCTGCCCCGTTCCTGTGCTATCAGCATGAGTCACTTCTGACAAGTTTTCCTGACACCAAGAGAAAAATGGTGACAGGGGAGGGAGCTTCAGCACACAGCCTGTGATTGACAGCCTCAGCTCTGTTGCTGTGTGCTGTGTGAAGGGGATGTGTCTCTTCCCTCCACTCTCAGAGCTCTCTTCACTAAGCTCTGCAGTGTGTAATTTCAGCTCTGCGCCCCCTGCTTTCTGAAAACTGGACTTTGAACAGCTTTAGAGAAGAGAAGACTGCAGATAAACAGATACAAATTTATGTAGGAGGATTTTTTTAATCTCTGCGTAACTTCTGAGGCCGGTCACCAAACTGGGTATAGGTAAGGGCTTACAGCCACTTTAAGTTATACTTCAAGTATCATTTCTCCCAGGGTGTAACATTATCCACTCAACAGTCCATTCAGCCCAGCTTTACTTTGTTTGCTGTCATCACAATCCCGGATATAAAAGGTCTGACAAATATTTGCTTTATCTTCACATGAAAGATTTTCTGTGTCATGTAAATCCATGAAGACACACAATAAACTCTGAGTGATGATGGATCTGCTGAAGTTGTGCTGTGTATAGTAGGGGAAAATATATATTTATACAATTTTCAGTACAGTATATTGAGGGGGTTATCATCATTAACCACTTCAGCCCCGGAAGGATTTCCCAGGTTAGGACCAGAGCACTTTTTGCGATTCGGCGCTGCGTCGATTTAACTGACAATTGCGCGGTCGTGCGACGTTGTACCCAAACGAAATTTGCGTCCTTTTTCCCCCACAAATAGAGCTTTCTTTTGATGGTATTTGATCACCTCTGCGTCATTTCTGATTGCCGCTATAAACAAAAGAAGAGCGACAATTTTGCAAAAAAAAAAACTACATTTCTTACTTTTTGCTAAAATACAAATCCAAAAAAAAAATAAAAAAAAATAGTTTTCATCAGTTTTGGACGATTTATATTCTTCCTCATAATTTTTGGTAAAAAAATTAGCAATCAGCGTTTATTGATTGGTTTGCGCGGTTTACGGATGATGAGAATGAATTTCTGGAGTTTTTATTAATTTTTTATTTTTTACTAGTAATGGCAGCGATCTGCGATTTTTAGCGGTACTGCGATATTGCAGCGGACATGTCGGACATTTTTGACACTTTTTTGGGACCAATGACATTTATACAGCGATCAGAAATTTAAATGTTCACTGATTACTGTATAAATGTCATTGGCAGTGAAGGGGTTAACCTGCAGGGGGAGATCTAGAGGTTAAATGTGTTCCCTAGGTGTGTTCTAACTGTGGGGGGGGTTGGGCTACCATGGGCATAAGAGATCTAACTGATCCCAGTGACATGGATCAGTAGATCTCCTATGCCCCCACTAACAGAGCAGGGAACTGCCGTGTTTACATCGGCAGTTCCCCGTTCTTTTGCTGTGGCCGCTCATCGCGGCTCACCGGCAGACATTGGGTCCGCCCGAGCCGCGGGCACACTCCTCAGGAGTACGGCGGGCATGCGCCGCCGCACGCGCGCCTCCTAGCAGTCACTCACAGATCGCCGCTTTTTTACGGCGATTCACGCTCAGTGTCCACACTACCGCCGTAAATATACGGTAGGCGGTGTGGAAGTGGTTAAAGATCTCTTTTATTATAATGTATCTAAACCCAAGAATTGTAATATATTGCAGCGTACCGCGGGTACATCGTGCTACGGCTAAACCGCAGCAGTGCAGCGTGAAAGCGCTCTTAACCACTTCAGCCCCAGAAGGATTTACCCCCTTCCTGACCAGAGCACTTTTTTGCGATACGGCACTGCGTCGCTTTAACTGACAATTGTGCGGTCGTGCGACGCTGTACCCAAACCAAATTGATGTCCATTTTTCCCACAAATAGAGATTTATTTTGGTGGTATTTGATCCCCTCTACAGTTTTTATTTTTTGCGCTATAAACAACAAAAAAAAAAGAGCTACAATTTTGAAAAAAAACCCAATATTTTTTACTTTTTGCTATAATACATATCCAAAAAAAATATAAAAAAAACTAATTTATTCATCAGTTTGCGCCAAAATGTATTCTACATATTTTTGGTAAAAAAAAAAAACGCAATAAGCGTATATTGATTGGTTTGCGTAAAAGTTATAGTGTCTACAAATTATGAGAATTGATTGATAGCGTTTTTATTTATTTAATTTTTTTTACTAGTAATGGCGGCGATCTGTGATTTTTATTGGGAGTGTGACATTGCGGCGGACAGATCGGACACTTTCTTGGGACCACTGACATTTATACAGCGATCAGTGCTATGAATAGCCACTGATCAATGTATAAATGACACCGTCAGGGAAGGGGTTAACACTAGGGGACGATCAAAGGGTTAAATGTGTTCCCTGTCAGTGTGTTCTAACTGTGTGGGGGCTGGGATGACTGGGGGAGGAGAGAGATCACTGCTCCCATATACTGGGAACATACGATTATTCTCCTCTCCCCTGTCAGAACAGGGATCCACTTGTTTACATTCACGGAAACCCCGTTCTGTCACTGCAGGGGAACGAATTCGTATTCGTTACGTTCACTAACAGCCAAATTTGAAAGGAAATTCCAATACCTAAAATTTATTAGTTAGTCATTATTAGTTAGTTATTATTTCGGAATTTTGAATTTACAGGTTTTTGAATTTTCATTCTTATTTTTGGATTTTCAAATTTTCGAATTTTCAGATTTTTGAATTTCGGAAAAATTTGTTAAACGTGTTTTCATTAATTCGAATATTTCCAAATTAATGAATTTGTTGAATTTAGGCAAAAAATTAATTTGTAACAAAACAAATGGCACATTTCTAGTAAACAAGGCAGACTGCCGTTCTGTGAGGGAGGAAGATGGAGACCTTGTATTCCTGCTAATGTCTTCCTCCAGTCAGTCCATCCCCCGCACAGTTATAAAGCACTCCCTAGGAGCACACTTAACCCTTTGATCGCCGCTGATGTAAACCCTGTCCCTGCCAGTGTCAATAGTACAGTAACAGTGCATATTTTTTAACACTGATCACTATTTTAGTGTCACTGATCCCCAAAAAGTGTCAGTTAGTGTGCGATTTGTCCGCCGCAATGTCATAGTTCCACTAAAAAAATGCTGATCGCCGCTATTACTAGTAAAAATTAAAATGCCATAAAAATATCCCATAGTTTGTAGACACAATAACTTTTGCGCAAACCAATCAATATACGCTTATTGGGATTTTTTTTTTATTAAAAACATGTAGCAGAATATATATTGGCCTAAATTGATGAAGAAATTTGATGTTTTACATTTTTTTTTATTGGATAGGTTTTATAGCAGAATGTAAAAAAAAGTTTTTTTTTCAAAATTGTCACTCTTTTTTTGTTTATAGCGCAAAAAATAAAAAACGCAGAGGTGATCAAATGCCACCACAGGAAAGCTCTATTTGTGGGAAAAAAAGGACATCAATTTTATTTGGGTACAACGTCGCACGACCGTACAATTGTCAGTTAAAGTAATGCAGTGCCGCATCGCAAAAAAATGGCCTGATCATGAAGTGAGGTAAACCTTCCAGAGCTGAACTGGTTAACCAACAATTGCGCAGTCGTACGACGTTGTACCCAAACAAAATTGATGTTCTTTTTTTTCCCCACAAATAGAGTTTTCTTTTGGTGGTATTTGATCACTTCTGCTTTTTTTATTTTTTGCGCTAAAAACAAACAAAGAGCGACAATTTTGAAAAAAAAAAACCAAACTTTTTTTTTACTTTTTGCTATAATACATATCCAAAAAATAAATAAATAAATAAAAAAAACAAACAACGACGGCTGGTCGGCAAGTGGTTAATGTATAAACCGCTTGCAACAAAAGTGAGTATACTTTGCTACTGTACGATCAGGAATTCGATTTTGTCGGAATTTCGGAGACTTGGTTCAACAGCTCTCATGATTGGCTGGCTACCATTCAGGGGTATTCCCTATATCACAGGGATAGGGAGGGCAAAAAGGGGGGAGGGGTATGCCTGTATATAAAAAATGACGTACAAATAAATGTGAGAGATGACATTACTAGTGGATCTGGGGAGGAAGTTGAAGCCTTATGGGTAGAGCTACAAAGGGAAGATACCAGGGGGAAAGTTATACTGGGAATATGCTATAGGCCCCCTAGCCAGAGGGAGGAGGGGGAGGCGGACCTCCTATCGCAATTTGGAATAGCGGCTATGTAAGGAACCTTCTCGGGCCATTGGACGGCCTATGCACGGGCGCACGTAGTGTTTGCGCCGCCTATGCGCCCGCCTGTGCGCGTGTGCGTGCGTGCGTATGCGCCGGCAATGGCGCCAAGAGCAGCCATTAAAGCAGACAGCACCAGGAAGCAAGTGTGTTCCTGAAGTGACCTGTTATCCTGATTGTCTGCTCCTGTGACCCGGCTTGTCTTGACCCTGCTGTTGATCTCTGCCTGTACTGACCTTGATTTCCACGACCACTCCCTTGCTTTCCTGCTCCCTTGTACCACAATACCTGCCTGTTAATGAACTCTGCCTGTACCTGACTATTCTCCAGCCTGATCCTTCTGTACTGCTCCGCCAGCCTGTTACCGACCCGGCCTGCATCACTACACTTCTGCTTGCATGAGCTCCACACGGACCAGCACACCACCACCACCACCACCAGTGACCCAGTCCGACCCTCGTGTCTCCCTGCACTCCCGAGCCCTACTCTATCAGGGGTTCCTGAATCAGGGTCGTAAGAGCGGTTACCCACTGCATAAGTCAGACTCCACCACCAGGTATGTGACAGGCTAGGATGGGAAGTGTCATTATAATAGGGGATTTTAATTATCCAGATATTGACTGGGAGGAAGGTACTGCGCATTCAGCTAAGGCTCGCCATTTCCTAAATGTCCTGCAGCACAATTTCATGAGTCAAATGGTAAATGCCCCAACAAGAAAAAAAGCATCATTAGACCTTCTGATTACTAACAAACAGACCTGATCACAGAAGTGGAAGTAAGGGGCAATCTAGGAAATAGCGATCACAGCTCAATTTGTCTCAGTATAAATTACACAAATAGGAAACATAAGGGGAATACAAAGACAGGAAAGGAACATTGAACTTGGAGGAAAAATGGAAGTGCTTCAAGAACATACTAAACAGGAAATACATTTAAAAGAGCTAATCAAAGACCAGGACAGCTTAACTCCGACATAAAGGCACACATAAAAGCAAAGAAGGCCTCTGTCAGATTTTCATATTCATAAAACACGCAATAAGGAATGCAAAGGTGCAATCAGGGCGGCTAAGGTAAAACATGAAAGACACAAACCTGAGGAGAGTAAAAAGAATCCCAAGAAATTCTTTAAGTATATATATAGTAAGAGAGGGAGGTCAGATCATATTGGCCCAATAAAGAATGATGAAGGTAATCTGGTTACAGGATGGAGAAATGGCAAAGGCGTTAAACTCATTTTTCTCCTCAGTATTCACAAAGGAAATGGGGGGCTCAATTATTCAGAACTACAATGCTGGTCCTCATGACATGTCACAGGAAGCACCCTCATGGCTGTCTGAGGATAAAATCAGGAATAGGTTTGAAAAACTGAACACTAATAAGTCGCCGGGACCAGATGGCTTACACCCGAGGGTCTTTAACCGCTTAACAACCGCCCTATAGACAAAAGACGTCTACAGGGCGGTTGCTTAATTCTGGGAGGACGTCTATTGACGTCCTCCCAGAATCGCGGTTCCCGCGCGCCCCCTGGGGCGCGCACACGGGAACATCCGTGACCGTCGGGTCCGGGGGACCCGACCGATCACGGATCGGGGTGAATGGCCGCTGTGCGCGGCCTTTCACCACGTGATCGCGCCGTCAAATGATGGCGCGATCACATGTAAACAAGCCGGCGGAAGCGCCGGCTTGTCTCTCCTCTCCGCACCGATCGGTGCAGTGTGAGAGGAGAGAGGGGGGAGAGAGGACGTGCAGCAGCGCTGTGGGCAATGTGCAATGCCCACAGCGCTGCCTAGTAACAAAATACTCCCCCCCCACCATCTGTTTACCACCCACCCACCACCCCCCA
>BLSH010154948.1:58603-78053 GCA_018402905.1 Glandirana rugosa
CCCCCCCCCCCCCACCAAAATGCACCTTCGCCTGTGTAGACAAAAATCCTTGCACCGGCCCTGCATACAGGGCTATGCCCTCCGCAGCCACGGAAAACCCAGAAGGCCGGATCGGGCCTGATGGCATCCTTTGAAGGCAGGGTAGAGCACCAACGTAGTGGCTCCCCTGTGAAGATCGAGGACGAAGGGGAAGAAGAGGCTGTCATTGCCTGCGGCCTGGTCAGGGATCTGGAACCCGTGAGTACTGTTGAACAGGGGCCCAGGGTCCTTGAAATACTGGTTGCATCCCCACCTGTAGACATCCCAGCGGGGCCAGAGCCAGAGAGCAAGAGGGAAGTGCTCCCAAGTGTGTCAGCTGAAGATGTTGAAGAGAGGGCCATAGAATGGGGGGTCATGGCTGAATTTGGGTCATTGGAGCACCTGATGGAATGGTCGTCTCCAAGTGAGGGGTCGGATGAAGAGAAGGAGATGGGAAGTTCGCAGATTCTCTATTTCTCCGATGGGGGTGAGACGGAGCCCCCTCAAGACACCAGATCAGCTGCAGGAACCCCCAGTGTCAGCTACCAGACTTTCCGTGACAGGACCTCCACTACCCAGACCAGAGCACCCACATACCTGCAGATGGTGGAAAGGCTACCCAAGTTAGGCCTGGGAAAGGGAACCGTGTTAGTCTGCCCATGTTCTCCAGATATCAGAGGGAGGTCCAATGCCGGGTTGCTCTGGAGTGGGGCCTTGACTACCCCTACGTCCCAACCCATGTCATGGACACAGTAGAGATCTGGGAGGGGAGGACGACATGACATGAGACTATCTACACGTATCCAAGCCCTTGGGGGGCCCTGAGAGCAGCTGCTGGGAGAGATTCTGGAAGCTAAAAAAGGAATGGAACCTTGGGCGGTCTATCCAGAAAGACTGTGCGATGATTGTGAAGCCCACCCAGCCCACAAGGAGCTACTCTATTTCAGTTTGGGGAGAGGGGGAGCAGCGGGTGAGATTGCCTGATCCTCATTACTATGTCTAGGACTGTGATGTAGTATAGCCTAGGCAGCACGCTCCATAGACTGCCGGAGGAGTAGCGGAGTGTGCACTTTCCCCTGAACTGCAGGACAAACTATCCTGCCACCCTAGAGAGAAGTGAACGGGCAATAGTCTGCAAGTGGTGTGCTGGAGAGAAGTGAAGGAGCAATAGTCTGCAGAAGTGATGTGCTGGAGAGAATTGAAGGGGCAATAGTCTGCAAGTGATGTGCTGGAGAGAAGTGAAGGAGCAATAGTCTGCAGAAGTGATGTGCTGGAGAGAAGTGAAGGAGCAATAGTCTGCAGAAGTGATGTGCTGGAGAGAAGTGAAGGAGCAATAGTCTGCAAGTGATGTGCTGGAGAGAATTGAAGGAGCAATAGTCTGCAAGTGATGTGCTGGAGAGAAGTGAAGGAGCAATAGTTTGCAGAAGTGATGTGCTGGAGAGAAGTGAAGGCGCAATAGTCTGCAAGTGATGTGCTGGAGAGAAGTGAAGGAGCAATAGTCTGCAAGTGATGTGCTGGAGAGAAGTGAAGGAGCAATAGTCTGCAGAAGTGATGTGCTGGAGAGAAGTGAAGGAGCAATAGTCTGCAAGTGATGTGCTGGATAGAAGTGAAGGAGCAATAGTCTGCAGAAGAGATGTGCTGGAGGAAGTAGAGTGTATATACGGTTGTGTATATAGGAGGTCCTGTAACCAATTCTTTGGGCATCTCACAGTCACCCCTTTTCCCTATCCAAGTTAAATCCCCTAAATAAAACAAACAAAAACAAGAGCCGGCCTGTTCAGTGACATCAGATGTGTGAGATATGGGGGAATTGAGGGCAGCTATAAGGTAAACCACAACTACCAGCCACTAACAAGGGAGCACATGGCTACATGTATATCGAGGAATCAGGACCTCCTTCCTCCTGCTGGTGACCCCCTAAAAAACTAAAGATCTATCTACAGTATATGGGAGCAACAGATCCTCCTTCCACTTGCTGGTGATTCCTTTAATGATATCTAAAGATCTAAAAGTATCCAGTCTTCAGGCACCACAGTCTAAGGGCTCGTTCGCATGTAAGATGGGGGGTCAGTAAAACTACGCAGCTGAGCCACATTTTTACCCTCAACCACTTGCCATTTAGCTGCAGAGGCAGTGGCCCGGATTGTACACATGCCCACCGAACGCAACCCATATTCAAGTGAATGGGCCGTGCTGAAACCACCTCCAATTCGCATGACAGGAGATTGTGACCGGCTCTCTATGGAGCCGGTTCACATATCTCCGTGGCGGCTGCAGAGAGGCTTGCACAGGAGTCCTGTGCGTCTTTGGCTCCATTTCAGGGCCAAAATCAGGCAAAAAACCAGCCCTGATTCATCCCTGAGATGGAGAACGGGGATGCACCAGACCCCTGCTGCGAGCTGCATCCAGCATCAGTGTGAACCTAGCCTTAAACTTCTCCCCAACTCTATCCCTGATCTGTCTGGTGTTTTCCTTGGCCTTCATGATGCTGTTTGTTCACTAAGGTTCTCTAACAAACCTCTGAGGGCTCCACAGAACAGCTGTATTTATACTGAGATTAAATTACACACAGGTGGACTCTATTTACTAATTAGATGACTTCTGAAGACATTTGGTTCCCCTAGATTTTAGTTAGGGGTATCAGAGTAAAGGGGGCTGAATACAAATGCACACCACACTTTTCACATATTTATTTGTAAAATAATTTGAAAACCATTTATCATTTTCCTTCCACTTTACAATTATGTGCCACTTTTTGTTGGTCTATCACATAAAATCCCAATAAAATACATTTACGCTTCTGGTTGTAACATGACAAAATGTGGAAAATTTAAAGGGGTATGAATACTTTTTCAAGGCACTTTCAAGAAATGTTGATTTACTGTAACTGGCTGATCCAGATGTCTTCTCTGCTTAGCTGATTTTCACTTTCAAATGCACATCCGGCACCTGCACTGCCAGGCAACATTTTTTTCAGACATTTCTGCATGTTAAAGGGCAGCAGAGCAGATCAGGACTTAGAAAGGAGCCTCCCCATCCATGGCTCTGCACATTGCTGTTGCTGTCATCGAGCTCCAACTCTGCCTCCATTTTCTAATCCAGCCTTTCTCAACCAAGATGCCACCTCCTTCCTCCTGCTGATGACCCCTCTAGTGATTAAAAAATCCATATAGAAGAATCAGGACCTCCTTCCTACTGTTGGTGACCCCTCTAGTGATAATTAACGTTCTATATAGAGTGATCATAAGGATCTCTTTCCTCCTGCTAGTGATAACTAAAGCTGGCCATAGACGGTTTGAATCCTGGCAGGATCAGCATGGAGCGGCTTAGATTCGAACCATGTATGGGCAGGATGATTGTACCCAAGTTGATCGACTGATCAACTAGGGTACAACCAGCTTGTCAGATTTTGCATGCGATTATGGGCAGCTGCACTGTGTTTCTCCCGACAGTGATGGCTCCCCTCACCAGGAGAACACAATAGCTCTGCGGGAGGGATTACCCCATCATCAACCCGGACTTTGTTGATGGGGGAATTGAGTGATTTTCTTTTCTGCAAAACAAAAATCTATATAGAGGAATCTGGACCTCCTTCCTCTTGCCTGTGACCCCTCGAGTGATAATAAAGATCTTCAGTATCTCACAAAAGTGAGTACACCCCTCACATTTTTGTAAATATTTTATTCTATCTTTTCATGTAACAACACTGAAGAAATGACACTTTGCTACAATGTAAAGTAGTGAGGGTACAGCTTGTATAACAGTGTAAATCTGCTGTCCCCTCAAAATGACTCAACACACAGCCATTAATATCTAAACTGCTGGCAACAAAAGTGAGTACACCCTAAGTGAAAATGTCCAAATTGGGCCCAAAGTGTCAATATTTTGTGTGGCCACCTTTATTTTCCAGCGCTGCCTTAACCCTCTTGGGCATGGAGTTCACCAGAGCTTCACAGGTTGTCACTGGAGTCCTCTTCCACTCCTCCATGATGACATCACAGAGTTAGAGACCTTGTGCTCCTCCACCTTCCGTTTGAGGATGCCCCACAGATGCTTAATAGGGTTTAGGTCTGGAGACATGCTTGGCCAGTCCATCACCTTTACCCTCAGTTTCTTTAGCAAGGCAGTGGTCACCTTGGAGGTGTGTTTGGGGTCGTTATCATGTTGGAATACTGCCCTGCGGCCCAGTCTCCGGAGGGAGGGGATCATGCTCTGCTTCATTATGTCACAGCACATGTTGGCATTCATGGTTCCCTTAATGAACTGTAGCTTCCCAGTGCCAGCAGCTCTCATGCAGCCCCAGACCATGACACTCTCACCACCATGCTTGACTGTAGGCAAGACACACTTGTCTTTGTACTCCTCACCTGGTTGCCGCCACACATGCTGGTCACCATCTGGACCAAATAAGTTTATCTTGGACTCATCAGTCCACAGGACATGGTTCCAGTAATCCATGTCCTTAGTCTGCTTGTGTTCAGCAAACTGTTTGTGGGCTTTCTTGTGCATCATCTTTAGAAGAGGCCTCCTTCTGGGACGACAGCCATGCAGACCAATTTGATGCAGTGTGTGGCGTGTGGTCTGAGCACTGACAAGCTGACCCCCCCCACCCTTTCAACCTCTGCAGCAATGCTGGCAGCACTCATACGTCTATTTCCCCAAGGCAGCCTCTGGATATGACGCTGAGCACTGCACTCAACTTCTTTGGTCAACCATGGTGAGGCGCTGTTCTGAGTGGAACCTGCCCTGTTAAAGCGCTGTATGGTCTTGGCCACTGTGCTGCAACTCAGTTTCAGGGTCTTGGCATTCTTCTTATAGCCTAGGCAATCTTTATGTAGAGCAACAATTCTATGTTTCAGTTCCTCAGAGAGTTCTTTGCCATGAGGTGCCATGTTGAACTTCCAGTGACCAATATGAGAGAGTGAGAGCGATAACATCAAATTTAATACACATGGTCTCCATTCACACCTGAGACCTTGTAACACTAAGGAGTCACATGACACCGGGGAGGAAAAATGGCTAATTGGGCCAAATTTGGACATTTTCACTTAGGGTGTACTCACTTTTGTTGCCAGCAGTTTAAACATTAATGGCTGTATGTTGAGTTATGTTGAGGGGACAGCAAATTTACACTGTTATACAAGCTGCACACTCACTACTTTACATTGTAGCAAAGTGTAAAATATTTACAAAAATGTGAGCGGTGTACTCACTTTTGTGAGATACTGTATATTCACCTTGATATAAATGTAAAACAACCATGTTTTCTTTTATTGATGTTCTATTTCTATGGTTTTAAATTTTCTCGAATAAATTGTTTACCTTTTATATATATTGGTGTACTGTTTGCCTTTAAAATCCCAATTTGTATGGGGGCTTACTTATTGGCTTTTCTGGTTTTTAGTTCCATAGACTTCAGTGGATCAAAAACATGTATTGAAAAACGCAAAATGCACCTGGGGTATGCAAACTGCAACCTACATAGGTATGAACCAAAATATGCACTGTCACTGTACTAATGACACTGGCTGGGAAGGGGTTAACATCAGGGGCAAGCAAAGGGTTAAATGTGTGTCTAGCTTGTGCCTACTCACTGCCAATCGTCTTATAGCCTAGGCCAGGGGTAGGCAACCTGCGGCCCTCCAGCTGTTGCAGAACTACAAGTCCCATCATGCCTCTGCGAGTAATTGTAACTGCCAGCCTTGCAATGCCCCATGGGAAATGTAGTTCCACAACAGCTGGAGGGCCGCAGGTTGCCTACCCCTGGCCTAGGCCATCTTTATGTAGAGCAACAATTCTATGTTTCAGTTCCTCAGAGAGTTCTTTGCCATGAGGTGCCATGTTGAACTTCCAGTGACCAGAGAGAGTGAGAGTGATAACACCAAATTTAATACACATGTTCCCCATTCACACCTGAGACCTTGTAACACTAAGGAGTCACATGGCACCAGGGAGGAAAAATGGCTAATTGGGCCCAATTTGGACATTTTCACTTAGGGGTGTACTCACTTTTGTTGCCAGCAGTTTAGACATTAATGGCTGTGTGTTGAGTTGTTTTGAGGGGGCAGCAAATTTGCACAGCTATACAAGCTGTACACTCACTACTTTACATTGTAGCAAAGTGTCATTTCTTCAGTGCTGTCACATGAAAAGATAGAATAAAATATTTACAAAAATGTGAGGGGTGTACTAACTTTTGTGAGATACTGCATTTAAAGGGATCAGGACCTTCTTCCTCCAGCTGATGATCCTTCTAGTGATAACTAAAGTTCTATATAGAGTGATCAGGACCTCTTTCCTCCTGCTAGTGATAACTAAAGCTGGCCATAGACGGACTGAATCCCGGCAGGATCAGCATGGAGCGGCTTACATTCGAACCATGTATGGGCAGGATGATTGTACCCAAGTTGATCGACCAGACTAGGGTACAACCAGCTTGTTGGATCTTGCATGTGAATATGGCCAACGGCACTGTCGCTCTCCCGACAGGGATGGCAACCCTCATCGGGAGAACACAATAGCTCTGCGGGAGGGATTACCCCATCAACCCGGACTTTGTCGATGGGGGAATGGAGTGATTTTCTTTCCTGCAAAACAAAAATCCATATAGAGGAATCAGGACCTCCTTCCCCCTGCTTGTGACCCCTCTAGTGATAAAAAAAATCCATATAGAGGAATCAGGACCTCCTTCCTCCTGGTGATGATTCCTCTACTGATAACTAAAGATCTATATAGAGGGATCGGAATCTCCTTCCTCCTGGTGATGATCTTTCTAGTGATAACAAAAGATTTATATAGAGATATCAGAACCTCCTTTCTCCTGCGGGTGACCCGTGTAGCACCCCCCGCTAGGTAGGAGATATTGGGAATAGATTTTTAGTACGTGAGGAAAATTTAATCAGGCCTGACTGGTGTGTAGGCCTGATTGTTTTTGTTTCTGGGCTGGGAGTGGCTCAGGTAGGATTAAAGCGGTAGTAAACCCGCTGACAAAAAAAAAAATTTAAAAAAATCCTGCAAGACAATAGCATAATATGTTAGTGTGCATCGCATACTAACATATTATGAAATACTTACCTTAGAACGAGGCCCCCGATGCCCGAGTCGGTCAGCGCTAAGGACGCTGACATGTTTGTCCTCTTCTGTCTTCCGGGTACGCGGCTCCGGCGCTGTGAGTGGCCGGAGCCGCGTGACGTCCCTCCCGCGCATGCGCGCGGGAGCTCTTCGCTCCGGCAGCCAGCTCTGAGTTGCCGGACGCCTCGGCCGGATCATCAGAGCGCATGCGCCGCTAATGTCAGCGGCTGCATGCAGGGCGAATATCTCCTAAACCATGCAGGATATTCTTTTTACCTACAGGTAAGCCTTATTATAGGCTTACCTGTAGGTAAAAACAGCTTTTAGGGTTTACTACCACTTTAAGTGGTTCACAGATGAGGTCACCAGGACTTCCCACTTCTTTCCAGAAACTGGTGGAAAGTTTCTGGGCAGAGAGCTAGGAGGGAGGTGTAGCCATCTGAAGTATTGTAAGGAGCCCTGACCAATCCCCAATCTGGATTGGCAGGGGGCAGGCTCTTTAAATACTCAGGGTCAGTTCAATCAGGGATGAGTAGTTCGGGTGGAAGAGCTGGAATGTAGTTGAGTTTGCGGAGGCCTCACCCAGGAGGGAGCCCCCAGTCTGGGGGGGGGGTGACCTTGTGGCCTGAGCTCAGGTGCAGCCAGGAGGAAAGGGAGATCCTAGAGCAGCACAAGGGAGAAGGAGAGCAACAGACAGTGCTACTAGAGAAGCTCAGCAAGGAGTCCACTGGGTGGTCGGTGAGGGGAACACACCCTGGGAAGCTGTAGAGGCATTTCGGAGTGGATTGGGGTGAGAGACAATCTGGGAAGGACGCAGAAGTCAGTAAGGAACTGTGGTGTCATGGTGGCAGTGAAGAAGGCCAACGCAGCTGGAGTGGCTGAAAGGGCCTGGAGCAAGAGGATGGGCTGGGAGTAGTAGTCCATCAGGCCGGCTAGCACAGCAGTGTATCTACACACATGGGAACCAACTGTCCCTACCTGTAATGGGTGGTTTTGAGGCCCTGCACGCAGCATGGCAGGCCTCACCATGTGCTAGACAGGCTGGAGGAACAGAGAAGGCCTAGTAAATTTCCTTCTGAGCCTGGAAGAAGTAATGTGCAGGGAAGAGGGACTGGAGAGTAGAGAAGCAAGTGAAGTGCTGGAGGACAAGGAGCGTTGCATATACCAAACTGTATGTATTGGTCCCATGTAAATGGTCAACTAATTCTCTGAGCATCCCAATCCCCATCCAAGTTCAATCCCAGGGGCGTAACGATAGGAATTGCAATTGCAATCAGGCCCCATAGTCCAGGGAGGCCCGTATGCCTCCCTTGTACACCTGAATAGGAGGGGTGGCGGGGGTGGCATTTAGAGGACCCAATCTCCTCCATTTTCCTCTATCCAGTTTACTTGTCTTCTGTTGTTCCCAGGGTCCCTGTGTGCCTCCCTAGTCCCCCCCCCCCCCCCACAGAGCTGCTGTCTTCCCCCTCCTCTCTCCTGTCAGCTGCTGTAGAAGATTTGTCATGATGGAGAGATGAGAATGGGTTGGTAAATTTGTCGTGTACCGGCTCCTTCCTTTTCTGAATGAACAGAGTCAGTGATTGGTACCAATTGGTTCATTCATAACTGAAGCATAGTAAACTGTTTTTACTATACTTCCGTTTCTGAATGAATGGGAGGCTCGGTGCACAGCTATTTCTACCAATTCATTCTGTGCAGCTGAGGCTAAACAGATGGAGATTGAGGGCTGAGGTTTTATTAGACCCCTGATATCTCACCAAAGCCCCCCAACAGAGCTCCTAAAAATTGTAAAAGAAATAAAATGAAATGGTAAAAAAATAATAAAATAAAAATGAAAAACTCTGACACCAGTGAGGAAACTATCAGGATTGCAAAGGTTGCAATTGTGACCGGGCCCTGGCATTTCACCACCATGGGAAGGCCCAAAGATGGCAGAAAGGGGACCCGCTGCAGAACTTGTGAAAGGGCCCCACTGTGGAACTGTAATAAAGGGACCCGCGATGGGAGTAAAGGGCCCCAGGATCATTGGAAAGAGGGAAGGGCCCTGGTCAGGGGGGCCCTTCGTATTTTCTTGCACCAGGGCCCTGAAGGTTCTAGTTACGCCTCTGATCCCCTAATAAAACAAAACCAAGTACCAGCCTGTTCTCTGTGACTCGGGTGTGGTATGGATGTTATTGAGGGCAGTGTGAGCAGGTGAACCACAACACTCAGCCACCCCTAAGGGGGGTCATGGCTACACTCATCTAGTGATAACTAAAGATCTATATAGAGGAATCAGGACCTCCTTCCTCTTACTGGTGACTCCGCTAGTGATAACTAAAGCTGGCCATGGATGGTTCGAATCTCAGAGGGTTCAGCAGGGAGCGGCCAAGATTCAAACCATGTATGGGTAGGCTGATTATACCTAAGTTGATCAATCAATCAATTTGGTTACAACCAGTCTATTGGATCTTTCATGTGATTATTGCCAGCGGCACTGTGGTTCTAATGGCAAGGATGGCTCCCCCCACCAGGAGAACATAAATGCTCAGTGAGAGAGATTACCCTATCAACACAGTGTCAAGCTATTTTCTTTTCTGCAACCCAAAAATCGCATCTATGGCCGGCTTAAAAATCTATATTGAGGAATCAGGAGCTCCTTCCTCCTGCTGGTGACCCCTCTAGTGATAATAAACATCTATATAGGGCATAGGTGTGTGCAGCCTATTGCATTAGGGTGTGCACCCCAAAGCTCACACACAGAAGCATAGTAAACTGTGTTTGCTATGCTTCAGTTTGTGAACGAACACAGTGAGTGTTCATTTAAAAAGGGAAGGGGTAAGTAAATGACATATTGACTAGCCCTTTCCCCGCTCTCCATCCTGAAACATCTCCCAGGAGAGCCAAGGCGAGAGGAGAGAAGGGGGAGGCCTTGGAAGTAGGGGGAGTTGGTACTGTACCATACAGAGTGATTAGGGTGTGCCAAGGCACACCCGGCACACCCCTTGCGCATGCCTATGATATAGGGCAGGGATATGCAATTAGTGGACCTCCAGCTGTTGCAAAACTACAAGTCCCATCATGCCTCTGCCTCTGGGTGTCATGCTTGTGGCTGTCAGAGTCTTGCTATGCCTCATGGGACTTGTAGTTCTGCAACACCTGGAGGTCCGCTAATTGCATATCCCTGATATAGGGGAATCAGGACCTCCTTCCTCCTGCTGGTAATCTTTAGATACGTTGTAACAGTTGTAGAGCAAAGGAAGTTGACCGCACACAGGTTAAGCCGAATACAATGACTGATTTATTATAAATCCATCCACTGATGAAAAATATTTACAGAAAAAGTGCAGACATCAAACAGCGGACTGGCGAAGATTGCCGCGTTTCACGAACTACATGTTCGCTTAAGCCTTGTACACACGGGTCGACGATTGTACGACTGAACAGCTCAAATCGTATGTTGGCTGTTGTATCTCGCCTACTGACATGCACTAAGCCAGGGGTGGGCAACCTGCGGCCCTTCAGCTGTTGTAGAACTACATTTCCCATGAGGCATTGCAAGGCTGACGGGTACAATTACTCTCAGAGGCATGATGGGACTTGTAGTTTTGCAACAGCTGGAGGGCCGCAGGTTGCCTACCCCTGCACTAAGCGATCGTACGACCAAGCTGAACGTAGTGACGGGTTATGAACGTATGAAGAGAACGTTCAGGTGCATGTAATTAGCGTCCGGCCATTCCTGACTTCTGAGCATGCGTGTTTTGCACAATACAACTTGTTGGAGCAAATTCTCTGTACACCCGGTACAGCGGTCGTACGACCGCTTGTTGGTACTACCAAGTTTTCTAGTTTGCTCATACAACTCCTGTTGTACGTCGGCTGTTCTAATCGTGTGTACTAACGATCGATTTAGCGTACAATGGTCGTTCGTACGACCTGTTGTATACGATTGTCGACCCGTGTGTACGAGGCTTTAGTCGTAACCTACAAAGATTTTTAAATAAGAGATTGCAACAGTTGTTGGCACCACACCCATTTGCAGTGGAGTTTGGAGTCTCTGATAACCCCAGACACAGCAGATAAGCCTCTCCTCCTTGCACAGCTCCATGCTAACCAGGAAACATCTATAATAATATCTCAGCTCACAGACGCCCGGGGTCACCAGCAAATAGACGGGCGCGTTATGCGGTGACAACAATTCAGTAACTGGAATTACTGGACTGAGCTCACCCAGCAGGTTGTGGCTCCACCTCTTCTGGTCACTGACAATGTAAAGTTGGCTGAGTAGAGCACACAGGAAAGACTGCCAAAGTGCTAAGAGCTGTCTCACTTCCTTCGCTGCAATCATCATTGGCAGGACTGAAACATCTTCACTTTATGGTTTCAAATCTGATCGGAGGTGGAAATTCCAGATGTGTGTGGGGGTGGCAGCTCCCCCATGATTGGCACCGTGGGATCACCATACACCTCCCTGGGGGATCTGGCTTCACGGCTCTGATTGGACGGTGACAATCTGATTCTTTCCAAGTGGAACTTTGTGCCAAGAGAAAGGTCCTCTTTGACCACCAACACTGAGTGCAGCTAAGGGGAGCCCAGGTGGAGTCCAGAGACAGATCAATCCTGGGCGGAGTGGTGGACAGTGACCAAGGCCTGCTGATTGAGTGCCAACTTGCAAACTTCTGTTTTTGGGTGGAGCATCAACATCACCAGCCGTTTCCAGTGCTGCAAGTGGAGTAGCGCGACGCCGCAGAGTTACATTTCAGTGGAGCTGGTGGACCCCATTGTGCTTACAGCATATTTTTTATTTTGGATGGAGCAGAGTCAGTGGTTTCCTTGTTTGGGTGGAGCAGAGTGAAGCGTCTCATTGTCAAGACTGTTGTGGGTGTAAAAGGGGAGTCGGAGAAGAGGACTGTGTACTCTAGGTGGAGCAGTGCTGTCTATTTATAGCAGGAGCAGGGGCACAGTGCTGTCTATTTTTAGCTGGAGCGGGGGCACAGTGCTGTCTATTGTAGGTGGAGCGGGGGCACAGTGCTGTCTATTGTAGGTGGAGCAGGGGCACAGTGCTGTCTATTGTAGGTGGAGCAGGGGCACAGTACTGTCTATTGTAGGTGGAGCAGGGGCACAGTGCTGTCTATTGTAGGTGGAGCAGGGGCAAAGTGCTGTCTATTGTAGGTGGAGCAGGGGCACAGTGCTGTCTATTGTAGGTGGAGCGGGGGCACAGTGCTGTCTATTGTAGGTGGAGCGGGGGCACAGTGCTATTTTTAGCAGGAGCAGGGAACAGTGCTGTCTATTGTAGGTGGAGCAGGGGCACAGTGCTATTTTTAGCTGGAGCGGGGGCACAGTGCTGTCTATTCTGGGTGGAGCAGCTACAACTTTATTTTAAAATCTCCAGGGTTCAGTGCTGTATCAATGTAAAGCGGTGTCACTCTGTTATTGATATTGGGTTGAGCAGAGCCACATGGCTTTCTGTTTTAGTGCAGCAGAGGCAGAGTTTTGTTTTAGGTGGAGCAGAGGCACAGAGCTCTTCATTGTAGGTGGGGCAGAGGCACAGAGCTCTTCATTGTAGGTGGGGCAGAGGCACAGAGCTCTTCATTGTAGGTGGAGCAGAGGCACAGGGCTCTTCCTTGTAGGTGGAGCAGAGGCACAGAGCTCTTCGTTGTAGGTGGAGCAGAGGCACAGAGCTCTTCATTGTGGGTGGAGCAGAGGCACAGAGCTCTTCATTGTAGGTGGAGCAGAGGCACAGAGCTCTTCATTGTAGGTGGAGCAGAGGCACAGAGCTCTTCATTGTAGGTGGAGCAGAGGCACAGAGCTCTTCATTGTGGGTGGAGCAGAGGCACAGAGCTCTTCATTGTAGGTGGAGCAGAGGCACAGAGCTCTTCATTGTAGGTGGAGCAGAGGCACAGGGCTCTTCATTGTAGGTGGAGCAGAGGCACAGGGCTCTTCATTGTAGGTGGAGCAGAGGCACAGAGCTCTTCATTGTAGGTGGAGCAGAGCTTTAGCAGACAGTTAGAAGGGCGGGGTCAGTCCTGTGTCAGGTGGAGCAGATCCCCGCCCCTGTCAGTTGTAGGTGGAGCGGAGATCTTGTGCTGAGCAGAGATGGAAGAAAGCAGGGGGTGGGAAAACGGCGTGAAGAAACGCCCGGGGGCGGAGCTAGAGCCTCTGTTATCTGGAGAAAAGGAACGCGGTTCAGCCCCGCCTTCTCCCTCTACTACCGCCCCTCTTACTGCCTCCCCGCCCATCACTCCGCCCTCTTCACCGTCCTCCAAGAACGCCCCGCCCTCCGGTCCCGCCTCCACCCCGCTGCAGTGCTGCCCCCCCGCGCCCGACCGTCTCATCGCACGCTGCTGTCATGGAGGAGCCAAGATGGCGGCCCTGGCCTACAACCTGGGCAAACGGGAGATTAACCAGCACTTCAGTGTGAGGAACGCCAAGCTACTGGCCCTGAGCGCCGCCCTCCTCCTCTCCGCCTGCCATGCCGCGTCCCGGGCCTACAGCCGAGGTGAGTGAGCCCTCCCCACCCCCACAGTGTGTGATTGGACAGTGACCGGTCCGCTTCATCCCCCTGCGTGTTCTGTGTGACCCAATCATCATCCCGGGACATCTCCATCCTCTGTGTGACCCTAGAATCCATCTGTGACCTCTCCATGGTGATCAACAGGTCCTCTTCATCCCCTATAACAATGACAGGTCCTCTCCATCCCCTATAACAATGACAGGTCCTCTCCATCCCCTATAACAATGACAGGTCCTCTTCATCCCCTATAACAATGACAGGACCACTTCATCCCCTATAACAATTTTGAGTCACCTGATTTATGAAGAACACACTATAAACGTGGCAAAATTGCAGTAAATTGTGCATGTTTTTCGGCAGCCATTATTGGCACCTTTTTTTACTTTTATATCGGCAAAACGCCGATAACCCTAATTTTTTGCCGGCAATTTTGAACGCCCGATATGTCGGTGCATCCCTAATTATTTTATCCACTGACACCAATGTTGGGGGTTATTATTCCATTCACTGATACCAATGTTGGGGGTTATTATTTCATCCACTGACACCAATGTTGGGGGATTATTATGTCATACGCTGACACCAATGTTGGGGGTTTATTATGTCATACGCTGACACCAATGTTGGGGGATTATTATGTCATACGCTGACACCAATGTTGGGGGATTATTATGTCATACGCTGACACCAATGTTGGGGGATTATTATGTCATACGCTGACACCAATGTTGGGGATTATTATGACATCCTCTGACAACAATGTTGGAGGTTAATATTTCATCCACTGACACCAATGTTGGGGATTATTATTTCATCCACTGACAGCAATGTTTATAGCCCATCGTCATTCATTTTGAATGGGTTACCTAGCTTGTTGCAATGCACCTCAATGCCTGAAAAATGTGCTGCCCTCTGGAGGTGTTAGGGGCTGGACTTGAGTCCCTCTATAATTTTCAGGTTGACCGCCACTGCCTTAGAGCAATGTGACAGGTCCTCTTTATGCTGTATGATAGATCTGCTGTATCCTTTGTGCACTTTGCATTATCAATGTGACAGATCATCCTCTGTGTGACTGGTTTGGTTTATCCTTTGTATTCTCAGTAATAATAATGACAGGTCCTGTTCATCATGTTTACCTTACATTAAAGTAGTGTGGTTGGCCCTCATTATTCTCTGTGATCTGTTTGATATGATGGATCTGGTTCATTCTTTTTGTGACCAGTATTATTATTCTGTAAGGTCCTCTTCATCCTATATACAATGTAATAATGACAGCTCCTCTTCATCCTGTATACACTATAATAATGACAGGTCCTCGTCATTCTGTATACATAGTAATTGACAGGTACTCGCTCCCACTCTCTCTTGGATCGCCTTAGTGTTCCATTTGGGAGTTCTATTTCCCCCTTCCCGCAGTCTTCTGTGACTCGTCACAGGTCCCAGAAGACTGCGGGACCATTCACAAAGCGCGGCTCATGCGTGGGCAGCTGGCAGTGAAGCTGAAAGCTGCATAGTCGGCTGCCCACAGTTAGGATACTGGTGCCGGGAACCTGAAGGCTAGTGAAGAACTAGCTTGGGTGAGGACAGCGCTGGATCCCTGGACTGGCAAGTGTCCTTTTTATATTAAAAGTCAGCAGTTACAGGATTTGTAGCTGCTGAGTTTAAATGCAGAAGGGTCACCGTTCATTGGTCGTCGGTGCAGAAGGGTCACCGTTCATTGGTCGTCGGTGCAGAAGGGTCACCGTTCATTGGTCGTCGGTGCAGAAGGGTCACCGTTCATTGGTTGTCGGTGCAGAAGGGTCACCGTTCATTGGTCATTGGTGCAGAATGTTCACCCTTCATTGGTCGTCGGTGCAGAAGGGTCACCCTTCATTGGTCGTCGATGCAGAAGGGTGACCCTTCATTGGTCGTCGGTGAAGAAGGGTCACCCTTCATTGGTCGTCGGTACTGATTAACACTAATGGGGCGGCACTGATGATCAGTGTAAATGTCTCCTGTCACAGGATAGCAGGTTATCGGCTTTTCTTTCCTCATACTGTTACTGTGCTGAGGAAAGGAAATGCTGATAACTGGCATCTATTTGTTGATTGAACACAGCTCATCACATGGTAAAAGGGCACTGTGATTGGCCCTCAGTCTGTGATCATCTGTGTCTGAAGGACACAATGATCACAGAGCGTGTGGGGGGGGGGGCATTCTGGGAGGATGTCTATCCAGAACTGGACAACCGCACTGTAGCCATCTTTTGGCTATAGAGTGGTCGGCAAGAGGGAGGCAGATGTGGACAGCTGACAAAAGCCGAGGCGCTAGGACGCACTTTCTATTTGGCTTGGGGACCTGGCGCCTGGGATTTGTGGAGCCCAGCAAGAAATATACGTGAGATGGACCACTGTGTGCTTTGGGCATTGGTGCATAATGGAGAACAGATGGCGATATCCACCCTCTTATAAATGAGCCCTGGAAGTGTTAGGCTACATGCACCCGGGGGTTTGGCCCATCAGCGTTTTAAAAAATGTCAGGATTTGACGCTACCAGGCCAAACAATCCATGCGCATGAAGCCTTAAAGCAGAAGTACATTTTAAAGGTTGGGGTTTACCGCTTGCCATGATGTGCAACTATACCCAGCGGATTATGGCACACCTTGTCTCCTCCTGTATTGTCCTCCAGCCATAATGCTTCCTGGCATTGGTCACCTCTTTGTCCCACCTTTCTTCTGGGTCCTGCGGTGATCCTTTATGGCCGTTGGATGGCCACTAATGAGTTACATTGTAAATCGACTCCTGGCCCTGTTCTGGGCATGCTGGAATGTCCAATCTGCATAGAAAGGAAAAAGTCCCAGATTCGGGAAAATGTTTTATTGCCAAATAGACTTTCCATGTCTCTTCTGATGAAAAAACTTGTCCTGCCGGGGATTTGTTTTTTGTTTGCAGATCTCTAGTTCTACTTTAAAGCGGAGTTCCACCCTAAAGTGGAACTTCCGCTGGTTGGATTCCACCCCCCCTCGGGTGTCACATTTGGCACCTTTCGGGGGGGAGGGGGAAGAGGACTCCTGTCTTTAGACAGGTGTCCTTTTCCACACATCCGGGAGCTCTGGCCGGCGGACGCGGCCGCTGACGTCAGCAGCCCGGCTCCCTCCTCCCTGCTCGCTCTGCTACTGGCCGCCTGGCCAGTAGCAGAGCGTGGCAGAGCTCGCGCATGCGCGGTAAGGTGCCCGGCGTGAAGCTGTACTGCTTACACGTCCGGGTTCCCTTACCCGCGATGGAGGCGGCTGCACCCGTCCCCTGATCCGAAGATCGGCGGCGGGGGCCGACATCGCTGGACTCCAGGACAGGTAAGTGTCCTATTATTAAAAGTCAGCAGCTACTGTATGTGTAGCTGCTGACTTTTAATTTTTTTTTTAGCCCTCGGACCTCCGCTTTAAGTGACTTTGTAGTATTTATTTAACACAGGGTTTCTCAACCAGGGTTCCTCCAGAGGTTACAAGGGGTTCCTTGAGCAATGGTCAATTTCTACCTCTCAGATAAATTCCCCATGACATCATTGATCTTTTTAGCGATCTGTAAGGGGGAATTCTTCCCAATGACCACAAGTGTAAGGAGCATTCTTCCCATTGACCATCACACTAATGTATCATGAGTTGTAGATTTTTTAATTTTTAGCAGGGGTTCCCCGAGACCGGAGAATTATTTCAAGGGTTCCTCTGTGTTGAAAAGGTTGAGAAAGGCTGATTTAAAGCGGAGGTCTGAGGTAAAAAAAAAAAAAAAAAAAATGAAAAGTCAGCAGCTACACATGCAGCAGCTGCTGACTTAATATTAGGACGCTTACCTGTCCTGGAGTCCAGCGATTTCTGCACCCGCCGCCGATCTTCGGATCGGGGGACAGGTGCAGCCGCCTCCATCGCGGGTAAGGGAACCCGGACGTGTAGCGGTACAGCGTCACGCCGGGCACCTTACTGCGCATGCGCGAGGCTCTGCCGCGCTCTGCTATTGGCCAGGCGGCCAAAAGCAGAGCGAGGAGGGGGCCGGGCTGCTGACGTCAGCGGCCGCCGGCCAGAGCTCCCGGATGCGTGGAAAAGGACACCTGTCTAAAGACAGGAGTCCTCTTCCCCCTCTCCCCCCCAGAAAGGTGCCAAATGTGACACCTGAGGGGGGGGAGGAATCTAACCAGCGGAAGTTCCACTTTTGGGTGGAACTCCGCTTTAACAGCTTTGTGTCTGCTAATATTAGATGTCGCTTTCCATGGTAAACGGATGATTTAAGATGAGAGCTGTGATTACTGTTTTCTAATATATCCTTGTGTGCGCCACTCCACCCGAATGTGATGCATCACAAGTATTAAATGTGGCCTAATTACTGTGACTCAGGAGGTGACACCATGCAGCGTCAGAGGAAGGGGGACACATCGCCGTTATCGGTTGGGGCGACCATTCTACGGCTTTCTCCTGCTGGATCAGTGCTGGTGCTCTGATTGTTGTTCTATAAAATATCCTTGTGTGTGCCACCCCACCCCAATGTGATGCATAATGAAGTATTAAATGTGACCTAATTACCATGACAACAGTGTTCTATTACTCAGGAGGTGACACCATGCGGAATGAGCGGAAGGAGGGCACCTTGCCGTTATCGGTTGGAGGAATCATTATGGTTTTCTCCTGGCTGGATCAGTGCTGGAGCTCTGATCGTTCTATAAAATACTCTTGTGTGTGTCGTTCCACCCAAATATGATGCATAACGAAAGTATTAGATGTGACCTAATCACCGTGACGGTGTTATATTGCTCAGGAGGGGACACCATGCGAAGGGAGACAAGGGACACATTGCCATTATTGGTTGAAGGGAGCATTCTACAGGTTTCTTCTGGCCATATCAGTGCTGGTGGTTTAGGGCTCTTGCACACCGGAGTAAAAATATGCTGCGTTAAGTATAATACTGCGTACAGTCTGAATGTAGCAATATTGTATCCTATGGGGCGTTCACACAGCTTTTTCTCCATAGAAAACAAGAAAAACTTACGCTCATGGTCTCATTTTTTTTTATTTTGGGCAGTACACGTTTGTGCCGACCTTTACATGTGTAACCTCTACATGAGCTGCACCGCTGCAGCAGTAAGCAACAGCAGAGGTGGTGCAGGTAAAAATGTGCTCAGCCTCCTGTTGTTCAGAATGACTGACTATCCAGTCCACATCTCAACTCATACAATTGAGGTGCACCATGGACCACTTTTCACTATTTGTGTACCTAGAGCTGTTTTCCGATGTTTGGATATGTATGGCGCTCAGACATATCTACACATCCCCAAGCTGAGGATCAAAATTTTGGGCTGTACGTGTTTGTGCCAACCTTTACATGCGTAACCTGTACATGGACTGCGCCGCTACAGCAGTGGTGAAGCAGGCAAAAATGTCGTCTGCCCCCTGTCATTCAGAATGCCTGACTGTACCCAGTCCACATCCCAACTCATACAGACATAAGGGAGTTGAGGTGCACCATGGACCACTTTTTACAATTTGAGCACCTAGAGCTGTTTGCTGTTTTCCGATGGCGGGATCTGAATGGCGCTCAGACATGTCTACATACCTCCAAGCCGGGGATTAAACTGGGCTTAAATATGCCAATTAGCCGCGGTGTGTTTGTGAAGTATGTAAAATGATTGGTCCTCTTTCATGTGTGCCTTTATTAACATTAATACATTTTAGAGGGCCCCCCTCTTTGTTCCGAGTCCCCTCCCCCCTCTTTGTTCCGAGTTTCCTCCCCCCTCTTTGTTCCGAGTTTCCTCCCCCCTCTTTGTTCCGAGTTTCCTCCCCCCTCTTTGTTCCGAGTTTCCTCCCCCCTCTTTGTTCCGAGTTTCCTCCCCCCTCTTTGTTCCGA
>BLSH010154948.1:95045-123172 GCA_018402905.1 Glandirana rugosa
CCCTTCTCCTTCTCCCTCCTCCCTTCTCCCCCCCTTCTCCTTCTCCCTCCTCCCTTCTCCCCCCCTTCTCCTTCTCCCTCCTCCCTTCTCCCCCCCTTCTCCTTCTCCCTCCTCCCTTCTCCCCCCCTTCTCCTTCTCCCTCACCCCTGTGTCCTCACCTCCTAAAAGCAAGTTTCCATTGTTGGACTGACTGCTCTGCAATGCATTATTATCTGCCTGACTCACATTGCTGACCTTCCCTCTTCCATTCTGATTATTAGGTCACATTTCAGGTACTTATGCTAGCAATATTTAAATTCATGGAATGATTTGTGTCATTTATATAATGAATGCATAGCTGGATTAAAGGGTGTTTTCATATACTTACCTGGAATTCCTGTCTAAGTGTGGTAACTTGATAATTAAGCCTCTCTAATTGTGAGTTCATGTCGTGGTAGTTATATTAAATCTGAACTCCAGGCAAACAGCTAATAATATACAGTGCCTTGAAAAAGTATTCATACCCCTTGACATTTCCCAAATTTTGTCATGTTACAATCAAAAACGTAAATGTATTTTATTGGGATTTTATGTGATAGACCAACACAAAGTGGCACATAATTGTGAAGTGGAAGGAAAATGATAAATGGTTTTCAAAATGTTTTTACAAACATGTGAAAAGTGTGGCGTGCATTTATATTAAGCCCCCTTTACTCGGATACCCCTAACTAAAATCTAGTGGATCCAATTGCCTTCAGAAGTCATCTAATTAGTAAATAGAGTCCACCTGTGTGTAATTTAATCTCAGTATAAATACAGCTGCTCTGTGAAGCCCTCAGAGGTTTGTTAGAGAACCTTAGTGAGCAAACAGCATCATGAAGGCCAAGGAACACACCAGACAGGTCAGGGATAAAGTTGTGGAGAAGTTTAAAGCAGGGTTAGATTTTAAAAAAAATATCCCAAGCTTTGAACATCTCACGGAGCACTGATCAATCCATCATCCGAAAATGGAAAGAGTATGGCACAACTGCAAACCTACCAAGACATCGTCGTCCACCTAAACTGACAGGCCGGGCAAGGAGAGCATTAATCAGAGAAGCAGCCAAGATGCCCATGGTAACTCTGGAGGAGCTGCAGAGATCCACAGCTCAGGTGGGAGAATCTGTCCACCGGACAACTATTAGTCGTGCTCTCCACAAATCTGCCCTTTATGGAAGAGTGGCAAGAAGAAAGCCATTGTTGAAAGAAAGCCATTAGAAGCAACGTTTGCAGTTTGTGAGAAGCCATGTGGGGGACACAGCAAACATGTGGAAGAAGGTACTCTGGTCAGATGAGACCAAAATTGAACTTTTTGGCCTAGAAGAAAAACACTATGTGTGGCAGAAAACTAACACTGCACATCACCCTGAACACACCATCCCCACCATGAAACATGGTGGTGGCAGAATCATGTTGTGGGGATTCTTTTCTTCAGCGGGGACAGGGAAGCTGGTCAGAGTTGATGGGAAGATGGATGGAGCCAAATACAGGGCAATCTTAGAAGAAAACCTGTTAGAGTCTGCAAAAGACTTGGGATTGGGGCAGAGGTTTACCTTCCAGCAGGACAACGACCCTAAACATACAGCCAGAGCTACAATGGAATGGTTTAGATCAAAGCATATTCATGTGTTAGAATGGCCCAGTCAAAGTCCAGACCTAAATCCAATTGAGAATCTGTGGCAAGACTTGAAACTTGCTGTTCACAGACGCTCTCCATCCAATCTGACAGAGCTTGGGGTATTTTGCAAAGAAGAATGGGCAAAAATGTCCTCTATAGATGTGCAAAGCTGGTAGAGACTTCCCCAAAAAGACTTGCAGCTGTAATTGCTGTGAAAGGCGGCTCTACAAAGTATTGACTCAGGGTTGCTCAATACAAATGCACCCCACACTTTTCACATATTTATTTGTAAAAAATGTTGAAAACCATTTATCATTTTCCTTCCACTTCACAATTATGCATCACTTTGTGTCGGTTTATCACATAAAAGCCCAATAAAATACATTTACGTTTTTGGTTGTAACATGACAAAATGTGGAAAATGTCAAGGGGTATGAATACTTTTTCAAGGAGCTGTAGATGTATTTTTGTCCATTCAGTCTTGAGACTTACAAAGTACAGCCTTGTTTGGCAGGAGACCTGATTTATGTGTGATGGGTAACCCTACAGGTCTTGTCCCTCACAGTGAACAGGGAAGCAACAAGCTGATGAGCTCATCTCTTTAGTCACTCTGCTCTTTCCTTCTATCAGCATGTCCCTTAGCACATGAGTACCGCAGCACAGCTGACTAGCTTCTTTGCTGCTTCTTTTTGGCCCAGTCTGAGCTCTACTGCACAGTGACTGATAACAAGTCAAATTCAAGTACTTACACGGCTTTCATTTAAACAAAAATACATTTAGTGATGCATTAATCATTACTGAGCTACATTAATGTGAGCCTTTTAAGCCTGCCTTTGTTCACCTTTTTAAACCTGGCTTCCTGATTAGTTTGAAGTGTAAGAGACGATGCCCCCCGCTATGTGTTGAGGGCTCACCTGTCCTTTTTGTGTGCCCAGGACCTCCATTACGGGAGATCTCTGGTTAATATGAACCAGAAAGTTTTCAGCCTTAGGCCTCATGTGCACTGGGTGTTTAACCCTGGTGGAGCTGAAAGCTGCCAACAGCCTTTTGAATTCTATGAGAGGCTGGCAGCTGCTGGATCTGTGTGTTGCACCGGCCATACTAACATTTTGGCAATATGCACCCTGGGATGAATGTCTGCAACACCAGATTTTTGCATTCCAGGCCTTCATCCTTGGGGCATACCGCCCTAACCGTTTGTACTGCTGCAGCACCTATCAGCCTCTCATTTAGTTTGACAGGCTGGTGGCAGTGGGCCTGGATGGGGCACCGGTATCCTCAGCCCCAGCTTAAAGCCAGAGCCCCATGCACCAGGGCCAAATGCTCAGTGATCACAAGGCCTTAAAGTGGGGGCCTCAGTTTGTCTACCTCCTCACCCCCCCCCTTACATTTGGTACCTTTTTTGGGGGGGGGGGGGGGCAGATACCTGGTTTTGACAGCTACCCGCTCCCACTTCCAGCTCAGTTTTCACCCCTAAACCCCCCCCCCTTTCCCCTGCAGCCTGCCCATTCATGAAGCGCAGCGGGAAACAAGCTGTGAAGGCTTCACTGCTGGTTTCCCTTAGTCGAGATGGCGGCGCCAGCACCTGATAGCCCAATATTTGTAACTGCTGCCTCTGAATTTTTTTTGGGGAGGGGAGCCTGGAGCTCCTCTTTAACCACTTCAGCTCCGGAAGGATTTACCCACTTCCTGACCAGGCTATTTTTTGCGATACGGCACTGCGTCACTTTAACTGACAATCGCGCGGGCATGCAACCTTGTACCCAAACAATATTTATGTCCTTTTTTCCCCATAAATAGAGATTTTTTTTGATGGTATTTGATCACCGCTGCGGTTTTTATTTTTTGCGCTGTAAACAAAAAAACAGCGACAATTTTGAAAAAGAAACAAACTATTTTTTACTTTCTGCTATAAAACACTTGAAGAAATTCGTTTTTTTTTACATTTTTTTTTTATCAGTTTAGGCCGCTATGTATTCTGCTACATATTTTTGGTAAAAAATCGCAATAAGCGTATATTGATTGGTTTGCGCAAAATGTATCGCGTCTACAAAATAAGGGGCTAGATTTATGGCATTTTTATTATCGATTTATTTTTTTTCTAGTAATGGCGTTGATCAGTGATTTTTAGTGGACTGCGATATTGTGTCGGACAGATTGGACACCTAACTGACATTTTTGACACTTTTTTTGAGAACCAGTGACATTATTACAGTGATCAGTGCTAAAATATGCACTGTTATTGTACTAATGACCCTGGCAGGGAAGGGATTAACATCAGGGGTGATCAAAGGGTGTTCCCTCTGTGTATTTCTAATTGTATGGGGGATGGGCTGCCTAGGGAACACACAGATTCGTCTTTCTGCATAGTGGAAAGACAGGATCTGTGTGATCTCCCCTATCAGAATGGAGATCTGCCTTGTTTACGCAGACAGATCCCCGTTCTGTCACTGTGGGGAACAAATGCGGGTGGCCGGTGGACATCGAGTCTGCCCCACCCACTGATTGTCTCCGCTGCTGGCCAGTGGGCGCGTGTGCACCCACAAAAGCGAGTTCCTGGGCCAAAGTACAGCTATGGTGATTTGTGGGAACGAGCCACCTTGCCGCAGTATGATGACGGTGGCTGGTCGGGAAGTGGTTAAAGTGATTGTAAAGTCTTGTTTTTTTATTTGTAAAAAATAACAAACATATTATACTTAGCTGGGCTGTGCAGCGGATTTGCACAGAGCAGCCCTGATCCTTCTCGGGTCCCTCTTTGGCTCCCCTGGCCCCTCCCTCCTGACAAGTGCCCCCACAGCAAGCAGCTTGGTATGGGGGCACCCGAGCCGAGCTGCAGCTCCGTGTATCCATACAGACACAGAGCTGCGGTCCGCCCCCGTCCCCTTTCTCTTATTGGCTGACTGACTTTGACAGCAGCGGGAGCCAATGGCGCCGCGCTGCTGTCTCAGCCAATGAGAAGGGGAGTCCCGGGTGGCAGAGACAATCCTACAACATCGCAGGACAGAGAGGTCTCAGGTAAGTATTAGGGGGGATGCTGCACACAGAAGGCTTTTTATCTTAATGCATAGAATGAACCTTCTGCCTTTACAACCACTTTTTCCAGATTCAGAGCTGTCAAACCGTGTCACTTATCATCATTTTCATTCAAGGCATGTTGTGAATGACAGCTGTCACATTTGCTTGTGCTCTCAACTGAACTGTCAGGCCATCAAATGGCCGGTGTCAGAACGCAACACGTGCACCATCATGGCAACTTCAGATCGAACGGAAGTTAAGATGGCAGCTTTCTTGGCTGTAAAGGATAGAACAGTTTTGTTTTTCTTTAAGAACATTCATTCCCTAGATGGTTGTTGTAAAGATTGTAATAATCTCCTTTTCGTTGCAGGATTTCCTGTGGTATCCGGAGGTGAACACCTCAATGAAGCAGTATTTCCTGTCTCTGAGCGAGGTGTGTATGCAGCCATTCAAGAAGCCTGGTTTATTTAAAGACAGAAAAAAAAAGTTATATATTTCAGCTCATCAGTCCTTATATGTGGTGGCTGCATCCTAGGGTTTACTAGTATTGGTGCCGATACCGAGCATTTGCACGGTTAGGTGTACTCGTACAAATGCTTCCGATGCATAATCCAATACTTGTGGTGTCCTCTGCAAAATGGAGGGGGCTGGGCAGCCTCACAGATGATCTGTGTGGGCAGTTACAGGCACCGATCTCCCTGTATTCCTTTCAGTAAAGCAGCTGACAGCCGTGGGAGGGAGAGGAGGCTCCTTCCTTTTCTGAATGAACATTCAATGATCACCGACTGTCCATTCATAGCTGTCACTGATCATCATAAACTGTGTTTACGGTGTTTCAGTTCATGCATGGACAGGAGCCGCTGTCTCCTGTCCATTCATCTTCAGTGCAGCTGAGGCTGTTGAGAAACGGACTGGGGAATCTGTGCCCTCAGTCCCTTTCCCTATCTCAAAGCGATGATGTCGGGGGTCTGTTTAGATCTCTGATATCTCACCAAAGCCCCCCAACAGGGCTGATAAAAAAAAAATAAAGATTAGTAATAAATATTTAAAAGGTTAAATTGTAAAAGTATTGGGGAGTACTTGAAAAAAGGATCGGTACTTGTACTCGGTCTTAACAAATGCGACCCTACTGCATTTGTTTTCTTTTTTCTGTCCAACTTTATGTTCACCTGGTGATTCTGCCAGTAACACACTTCCCGTCCTAGGGTGACAACATTCACTCCTCATACTGTGATAAGACAACAGAAACTAAATATGACTATGAGGACTGCACCCTTCTGCAGTGGTGTGGTTTTGTAATCCTCAGAGAAGAGTGTAACCGATAACAGCACAGGCAGAGAGGAAAGGAAGTTGCCAAACATATAAAAAAAAGAATGCTCTTAATGTTCTGATTAAAGCTGAACTCCGGGATAAACAAATATTGTCTAAATCCATTAGTCCTGTGTGTTCTTTCATTGAATCTTGGTGTGCTTTGTGTATTTCTTCCAGATCTGTGCAGTAATCCAGTGTGAGACTTTCCCTCTGTGCAGGAGCTTCCTGTAATAAAGACCGCTCACTGCTGATCTCTGTCCTGGCAGGGTGACTGGTCTTGTCTCTGCCCCCGCCCCCTCCTGTAGTTTTCTGCAGGCAACCTGTAGTGGGTGGAGCATGCTGAGTTCCCTTCCTCAGGGGGTTGGCGGCAAACAAACCTGGACACACCCCCCCCCCCGGCGCTCGCACTAACGCCCCCGCCCGCGCTCTGTCGTGCGATCGGGAAGGCGTCGCTCCATGGCCTTACCCTATGCGGGAAGAGCCGGGGCCATTGCTTCTCCTCCCAGCCGAACAGGAAGTGGATCCTGAGACCCAATTGGTCTGGAGTCCTAAGGCTCCTTGGCCAAGCGACTCTCAGGACCCACCCGCTTCCTGATTGGGCATGAGGAGAAGCTGGAAGACATTAGTAAATATTAATTTGCTAATGTCACACAAGTGGGTGGGCTCGGGCACAATGCTCTGCGCCCCAAGCCCACCCTTTTTGAAGCCAATTAGAGCCTTTAGCTTTAATCATGTGCGTCTAAAAAAAAAAATGAAACCCCATTGAAATCCATGCGTCCAGCATAATGGAGATTATGGGCCGGGTGCATGGATTGGGGGGGGTGGCGCACCCCTAATGAGCGAGCCACTGCTGGTTTGTAAAGACATTTGATGCACGCAAAATGGATTTATATCCTTTGTGGCTTTTAAGGAGTATATTTAAATAAGAGTTATTGTACCCGGAGTTCAGCTATAACAGACCAAAAGGAAAAACCAATACAGTGGACCCTCGAATTTCGAGTAACACGGTTAATGAGCGTTTCCTCATACGAGCACTTTTTTGTTAAAATTCTGACTCGGTTTGCGAGTGGTGTCACGCATAACGAGCAGAATTTAGCCTTTTCGCATGCAATACCGCATGTGGCCAGAGAAGTGGTGGTGCTGGTGAGCCTCGGAGGCGGCCAGCATTACTCGGAATTCCTCAGAAATACCTAAAGTGTAAACACTTTCCGAGTGATTCCAACCTTATAGAGGCTCCCCAGCGCCACCCCTTTTTTTGGCCACATGCAGTATTTCATACATCAGGCACCCCCGGACATATGGCCACATACAGCACTGCATAGACAAGCAATGACTGTGGAACGAATTAACTGAGTTTAGATTGTTTCCTATGGTACTTTGATATACAAGTGCTTTGGATTACACGCATTCTTTGGATTACAAGGCTGCCGCAGGGAACCAGAAGCGTCCCTGGCAGCGCAAGTCCGGGAAGGCGGAGGAGAAGCCTGCCTCCGCATGATGGGTTACCCCCGCCCGAAGCTCGGATGGGGGGGTCGGCTTCTGGGATTCGCGGCCCGGGGGACCGCCCGCATCTCGGATCTTTGGGTGCGAAGGGTGGGGTCGTCCGGGTATAAGATAGAGTTCTGTATCCTGCCCCCGGACAGGTTCTTCCCCTCAAATCTGAGACTCCCTCTGGGGCGTCGGCGAGCTCTGTTTGGGGCTGTTCAGGCTCTGTTCGAGCAGGGGGTGATTGTCCCGGTCCCTCCTGCGGAACGGATCCGCAGGTTTTATTCCAACCTCTTTGTGGTTCCAAAGAAGGATGGAGTCAGGCCGGTTCTGGACCTAAAGGTGCTCAATCATTTTGTGAAGGTGCGCAAATTCAGGATGGAGTCAGTCCGTTCTGTCGTGGCCGCGCTGCGCCAGGGGGATTTCCTGGCTTCTCTGGACATCAGGGATGCGCACCTCCATGTTCCCATTTGTGTTCGGCATCAGCGTTTCCTGTGTTTCATGGTGGGGGACCTCCACTACCAATTTGTGGCTCTCCCCTTTGGCCTAGCCTCCGCTCCGCGAGTCTTCACCAGGCTGTTGGCTCCGGTGCTGGCTCTTCGGCTAGTTGATCAACCTTCAGAAGTCGACGCTGTTCCCATTTGCGCCGCCTGGAATATCTGGGCCTGATACTGGACACAGAGCAGGCGAGGGTGTTCTTGCCTCTGGCCAAGTTGCTGACGCTGCAAACTGCGGTATGGGCTCTGCTGTCACGGCGGTGGTCTTTGTAACGTTTTTGCATGGGGGTGTTGGAGCTCATCGTGTCGGCCTTCGATGGCGGTACCATATGCCCAGAGTCACACCCGGCTCCTGCAGTGGGCGATTCTGCTGCAGTGGGACAAGTCTCCGTTGTCTCTGGATCGGGTGATAAGGTTGGATCATCAGACCAGGGGGGCTCTTGCCTGGTAGCTTCGGGCCCCGGCGTTGAGTCTGGGGAAGCAGTTTCTTCCCCTGGAGTGGTCGATTGTCACGACCGACGCCAGCCTAGCAGGCTGGGGAGGACTCCTGGAGCGGTTGTCTGCCCAGGGCCGATGGTCATCGGAGGAGTCCTGCCTTCCGATCAATGTGCTGGAACTGCGGGCGCTCAGGCTCTGCCTCTCCCATTGGACGGAGAGGTTGCACAGTCGACTGGTTCGGGTGCAGTCGGACAACGCAATGGCGGTGGCGTATGTAAACCATCAGGGCGGCACAAAGAGCTTGGCAGCTGCCGCGGAAGCAGCCCACATTCTGAGGTGGGCAGAGCTTCATGTGCCGGCCATTCCAGCCGTTAACATTCCTGTAGAAAATTGGCAGGCGGACTTGATCAGTCACCAGACTCTGGATCAGGGAGAGTGGTCACTGCATCCAGGAGTGTTCCGTCATCTGCCAGAGGTGGGGCACGCCAGTCGTGGACCTCCTGGCGTCCCGGTTCAATCGCAAGGTGCGAACCTTTGTGTGCAGAGCAAGGGATCTGTTGGCGGATGCCGTGGACGCCCTTGTGGATCCATGGTCTCAGTACTGGCTCCTTCCACGCCTGTTGCGCAGGATAGAAGTGGAGGGGATTCCGGCTATCCTGGTGGCTCCGGATTGGCCTCGGTGTCCTTGGTACGCTGATGTGGTGCGGATGGTAATGGATGTTCCCTGGCGGCTCCCACTATGCGAAGATCTGTTGTCGCAGGAGCCCATCCTGCACCCTGCTTTACACTCACTGGCTTTGACGGCCTGGCTATTGAGTCCCAGGTATTAAGGGACAGGGGGTCTCTGAGTCAGTGATCCCCACTATGCTTAAAGCGGAGTTCCACTCGTTTTTTGTTTATTAAAAGTCAGCAGCTACGAAAAGTGTAGCTGCTGACTTTTAATAAACAGTAACTTACCTGTCTCCCGGTCCAGCGACGGCTGCGCCCGAAGCCTCGCTCGTCTCCCCCCTCCTCCCGACGGCCGCGCCATTCCAAGTGTGGGCACCCGGCCCGGCTTCACGGCCGGGCACCCACTGCGCATGCGCGAGTCGCTCTGCGCATTCTTAGTGGCCAGGCAATCTTCTGGGACCTGTGACGTGTCCCAGAAGATTGCCAGGAGGGAGGGGCCGCCTAGGAGGAGAGGAGGAGTCGCCTAGGCGGCCCAGAGGCGGAAGGTGGAAGAGGGACAGGAAGTCCCTCTGAAACCTGGGGACACACTCCCCCCCCCCAAAAAAATTACATGCCAAATGTGGCATGTAAGGGGGTGAGGAGTGCTTAAAGCGGAAGTTACATTTTTGGGTCCACTTCACTCAAGATTCATCACCGCACCTGTAAGGCTTATATTGCTTGGTGCGAGGCAGGGGCATTGAGTACCCTCAAAGGGCAGATTTCTGCCCTAGCGATTCTTTTCCAGCGTCTGTTAGCGACGCATTCTTTGATTCGTACGTTTGTACAGGGGGTACGTCATGTGGCCCCTCAGGGGCGGTCGCCCCTGACGCCGTGGGATCTGAACCTGGTACTTTCAGTACTGCAGAAGCAGCCATATGAAAAGATCAGAGACATTTCTTTGCGGTTGCCCTCGCAAAAGGTGGTCTTTTTGGTGGCCATTACATCCACCAGGTGTGTGTCTGAGTTGGTGGCTTTGTCTTGTAGGTCTCCCTACTTGGTCCTGCATAAGGACAAGGCAGTGCTGCGCCCATCTCCTTTGTTTCTTCCGAAGGTGGTTTCCTCTTTTCACATTAATGAGGACATTGTCCTTCCTTCTTTGTGTCCACGCCCGTCACATCCTAGGGAGGTGGCTTTGCACTCCTTGGATGTGGTTAAGGCTCTGCGGGTGTATTTGTCTGCTATGGCCTCCTTTCGGAGGTCGGACACGCTGTTTGTGGTGGCGGATGGACCACGCAAAAAGGGCTGGCAGCCTCGTCGGCCACTATCTCTCATTGGATCAGACAGACTGTGACCTGTGCGTATGAAGTTCGGAGTTAAGAACCCCCTTTTCGGTCACGGTTCATTCCACCAGGGCGATTAGTACTTCCTGGGCTTTCCGGCACCAAGCTTCGGTGTCTCAGGTGTGCAAAGCTGCCACTTGGACCTCTGTGCACACCTTTGCTAAGTTTTACAAAGTTGATGTGTCAGCATCTGCGGATGCTGCTTTTGGCCGCAAAGTTTTGCAGGCGGCGGTGTAGGCGCGTCTGGCACCTCCCGGAGAGTTTTCCGTTGGGTACAGTTGTTATTGTGTTACCCACCCCTCTTTTGTTTGACACTGCTTTGGGACGTCCCCACATGTCAAGATTAAGAGGCTGCGTCCGTCAATGAACGAAAGAGAAAATAGGATTTTTAGACTTACCGTAAAATCCTTTTCTCTGAGTTCATTGACGGACGCAGCACCCACCCCTCTGTGTTCTGAGTTTGTACTGCTTGTTACGAACTGAAGTGCTAGCAGGGCAGAGGGGGGTTATGCAGAATGAGGACTGCCCCCTGGGAGGGGCTAGCTTTGCTTTTTTGTCTGAACTATGTTCTGCCTAGTCTACTCCTGGTAAAAAGTGCATACCCACATGTCAAGATTAAGTGGCTGCGGTCCGTCAATGAACTCAGAGAAAAGGATTTTATGGTAAGTCAAAAAATCCTATTATCTGTCAGCTCTTAAAGTGGAGTTACACCCAAAAGTGGAACTTCTGCTTTAAGGACACCTGACCCCCTTACATGCCACATGTAATTTTTTTGGGGGGGGGAGCAGTGCCGAGTGGAAGTTCTCACCCCCTTCCCTCCCTGCAATCTTCTGGGACACGTCACAGGTCCCAGAAGATTGCCCGGCCATACAGAACGCGCAGCACGACTTGCGCATGCGCAGTGCGCACTAGGCTGTGAAGCCACAAGCTGTCAGAGCTGGGTGTCCACACTAGTGATGCTGGAGAGAGGTGGGGGAGAAGAGGGAGGCTGCAGGCAGCCGTATCGCTGGAACCTGGGACGGGTGAGTGTCCGATTTATTAAAAGTCAGCAGCTACACTTTTTGTAGCTGCTGACTTTTAAATGGGTGGAACTCCGCTTTAAATGTAGTCAGCAGGATGGACATTAAAATGAAGACTGACCTATAATGGGAAATGGCACTTTCTTCATATTTCAGAAGGCAGCATTAGCCATACAGCTAGCTATGAAAGGCAGAGAAGAGAAGCACAATCCTTTCCTAGCACCAAGGACACAGAGGGTTAATTGCCAGAGAATCCCTATTTCTGATAACAGTGAGATAGGAGAAACAAAGTGAAAGCTGGAGCACAGATAAGCAGCATTAGACAGTGGAGGATCCGTATCTTACTCTCACCCCTCCAGAATATACATTGTGTAGCTAAGTGCTGAAGCCACAATCCAAAGGCCCTGGTGACTCCATCGGCACCTGGAGGAGTCATGACATAGGAGGGGAAGCTGGGGATCTCTCTCTGTGCTCCCGTCTATGGGGAGGGGGGAACTGTGAGCACACACTCTGCTCTGAGAGACGCTGTCAGAACACTGCAGCCAGCGACCTTGGCAGTGAATGTGCTGACTCGGGAGCAGGAGAAGGACAGGGGGGGCGGGGGCTGCTGGGCCCCCCCCCCCCAAAGTGCCACCCTGGGCCTGGGCCTTGTCGGCCTAGGCCATAAGGCAGCACTGCACACAACACAACAGGATATAGTCATAGACTATGGGCATGATGCAAGAGATGGCCATAAACTGCAGACATGATACAAGAGATGGTCAGAGAATGCAAACGTGATGCAAGAGATGGTCAGAGACTGCGGACATGGTAGAAAAGATGTTTAGAGACTGCAGATATGATACAAGAGATGGTCAAAGACTGCAGAGATATTACAAGAGATGGTCAGAGGCTGTGAATATAATACAAGAGATGGTTAGGGGCTGCGGACTTGGTATATGACAGGGATAAGCAATTAGCGGACCTCCAGCTGTTGCAAAACTACAAGTCCCATCATGCCTCTGCCTCTGGGTGCCATGCTTGTGGCTGTCAGTCTTGCTATGCCTCATGGGATTTGTAGTTCTGCAACATCTGGAGGTCCGCTAATTGCATATCCCTGGTATATGAGGTGGTCAGAGACTGCAGACATGGTATGTGAGATGTCAGAGACTGTGGACATGGTATATGACATGGTCAGAGGCTGTGGACATGGTATATAAGATGGTCAGAGGCTGTGAACATGGTATATGACATGGTCAGAGGCTGTGGACAGGGTATATGAGATGGTCAGAGGCTATGGACAGGGTATATGAGATGGTCAGAGACTGTGGACATGGTATGTGAGATGGTCAGAGGCTGTGGATATGGTATGAGAGATGGTCAGAGGCTGTGGACATAGTATGTGAGATGGTCAGAGGCTGTGGACATGGTATATGAGATGGTCAGAGGCTGTGGACATGGTATATGAGATGGTCAGAGGCTGTGGACATGGTATATGACATGGTCAGAGGCTGTGGACAGGGTATATGAGATGGTCAGAGGCTATGGACAGGGTATATGAGATGGTCAGAGGCTGTGGACATGGTGTATGACATGGTCAAAGGCTGTGGATATAATACAAGAGATGGTCAGAGACTGAGGCTGCAGGAAAATGCCGAACTGTATAGGAGTTGTTTGAAACTGGAGACCTTCTACGGGAGTCAGTCATAGACAGGAGAAATGCTACAAGAAGCTGCTGGAAATCACTGTGATAATAAGGCAGTCGTGAAACACAGATTAGTATCTGCAAGGTCCTCACCATCTTGTAACAGTGGTTAAATGTTTTTCCCATTGCTTTCCCTTCCATTGACAGTGGCCACCAGGACAAACGGAGGAAGAATATTCATAGTGGGAAAGAAAATGGCAATACAGTGCAAAGTGCCACGTATGCCCACACAGGATGCACAGGTGTTCATGCATCCACATGCAGGCAGTCCCATTCATGTCAATTGGGATGCACTGGCTGGATGATGAGGACCGCCAGGACTGACCAGTACTATGATGGGGATGTTACTTGCTACTGAGTTTTTAATCTTGTGCAATTAACGATGACATTTTAATGCTACACTTGGTTAACGTCCCCCCCTCCCCTCTGCTTCTCACTGTTTTCCAGAGTTCCTGGATCCACTCTGAGGATGGCTGCCTCTTTTTAGTTCCCCACCACCCCTTTTTTACTCTTCCTCATAGACTAGTGGACTTGCATTACCCCAACACCAGCATTTTGGCTCACTTGAGAGCCATACACCACTTAGAGCGCCAGATCCACACCTTGTCTTCCCACTTTGACACCCATGTTGGTGCAAGTTTGTGTCCCCAAACTCTCACTATCTGCATTTGGGGGGACACACCCACCGATGTCAAATTGGCAGCATTGGCTGTGAGTGGCATGCCAGCACACACATGCAGGGAACACAGGGCATCCTGTGTATCCTGTACACGGCCCTTCGCACAGGCCTACATTTTAGATACAATCAAAAGCTTCTGTAGACCTCAAAAGAGCCTGTGTCATGAATGCCGATGCTAAAGATTGGAGCGTCACACTAGCTTATATTGTCCTTTTTAAAAGATTTTTATTTTGCTGCAGCCAACACATTTCAGGGGCTCAGCACTCCTCCTTCATCGGGGCTACAAAAATAGACAATAGCCCTATATAATAGCTAGTAATAGCCTTTTTTTTGAATTAATGAAGGAGGCAGGAGGCATGCTGAGCCCCTGAAATGCGTTTATTGGTAAATAAAAATCTTTTAAAGGACTATACAAGCTGGTGCGCTCCCATCTTTACAAGACTTTATTCAACTCTATTGTGGGTCCAGCAAGACCATTAGTTGCTGGGGAACAGCCTATATGCCTGCCAACCACCCATTGTGTTATAGCACATCTCTGTAAGGTTCAGCGCTCCTACATCACAAAGAATGAATGCCGGTGCTGGGAGAGTTGGGTGGTTCAGCATTTGATTGTTTTATATCTTTATTTGCAGAGTTCAGCAAAGCCAGATGTGATCATAGTCGGAGCTGCCACGGTAAGCCGTCTTTAATATCTTAATTATCCGAATTGCTGAAGCAAGACCATAACATGTTATTAAGTCCGCCCTTTCATTACATGAAATCCGGGTTTATTATGAATAGATGTGATGAGTCTGGCTTTTACCTCTGTAGTCCTGGGCAGTGGTGCTCAGATCCGTTCATCATCAAGGTCCATTGAAGCTGAGATTGTAATGGATTGTTAGCAATAGATTTAACCCTTTGTCTTCAACTGCTGACACTTAACACTTCCTTACCGGGCCATAGTCAAAAGACGTCCTCGGTTTGAAGTGGAATGCCGGGGTTATGGCTGCAGCAATATGCCATAACCCCCGTATATTTTTTTGTCAGCCGACAATTTTCTAACCGCTTATAGCGATCTGGGAGGCTGATTAGCCACTGAATCACTTTTAGAAGCGGCAGGAAGGGTCGCCCCTCCTGCCGCTTTCCAATGGTTCCCGGGCTTACCTGGATGATCGGTAGCATCGGGTACCGATCTGACGTTTGTGGCGGCTGGTCACAGAGATGAGCGGAGGAAAGATGGCCTCCGCTCATCTCTATGGTATAGGACAGTGGTCTCCAGACTGCGGCCCTGGGGCCGGATGAGGCCCTTTGGTTGCCTTTATCCGGCCCTTGAGGCATTATTCCTGACACCAACAATGGGGCATAACTCCTGCCACTGACACCAACCATAGGGCACTATTTCTTCCACTGGCATCAACAGTTATGCATAATTCCTGCCACTGATACCAACAAGGAGGCACTATTCCTTCCACTGACACACTAACACCAATGATGGGGCAGAAAAGATAAGCTGCTGGACGGACACTATTCCTTCCACTGACACCAACAATGGGGCACTACTCCTTCCACTGACACAAACAATGGGACACTATTCCTCCCACTGACACCAATAATAATAGACCCCTGGTCTAGGAGGACCGGAGCGATGTTATGACGTCACTTCCAGTTCTGGCCTAATATAAACAAAGACTTTTTTTTTAAGCATTAGATCAATGTTTTTTTTTGTTTTTTTTTTTTTAATCGAATGCTTTACATGGTAGAGAAGAGACCCCAGATCTCTCCATAAAGACGACCTGTCACTGCTTATTTTTTAACAGACAGGATGTTTACATTTCTTGTAATAGGAATAAAAGTGATAAAAAAAATTAGTGACAGTGTAAAAATATAAAAAAATGTAATAAATTAAATGGAAAAAAATATTGAATGCGCCCCCATGCTTGCGCGCAGTGGTGAATGCATACGTAGGTCATGCCCGCATATGTAAACTGTTCAAACCACACATATGAGGCATCACCGCGGGCATCAGCACTAGATCTCCTCTGTAACTCTAAACTGGTAACCTGTAGAAATTTTTAAAACGCTGCCTATGGAGATTTTTAAGTCTCGTAGTTTGGCGCCATTTCACGAGTGTGCACAATTTTAAAGCATGACATGTTGGTATCTATTTACTCGGTGTAACATCATCTTTCATATTTTGCAAATAAATTGGGTTCTGTATTGTGTTTTTTTTTATTTGTTTAGTTTTAAATTCATTAAAGTGTATTTTTGCCCAAAAAAAATTGCGTTTGAAAAATTGCTGTGCAAATTCTGTGTGGCATAAAAAATTGCAACGACCGCTATTTTATTCTCTAAGGCCCCTGCTATAAAAAATATATTATGTTTGGGGGTTCTAGGTAATTTTATACCAAAAAAAAACGACAATGTCAGAATTGGCCCTGCAGGCAAGTGGTTAAAGTGGAACTTCAACCTAAAGTTTACCTACCTAGGGGAGTGAAAGTCCCCCACTTTGCCCACAGCCTTCTGGGACAGGTCACAGGTGATGTCAGGATTGACTATGCTTTTGCCAAAAGTCCTAACATGTCTGTGTTAATATTTCAGTGGTCCATAAAAATCAACAATGGAAGCGCGGAGTCTCTTGCCCAGTACAAGGTGAACCTGACGGATATAGAACCTGTCCTAGGAAAACTGTCCGACAGTAGCGATGTTTATTGGGTCTTACAAGGTACGGTAACGCTTATGGCATTTCAGTACAATTAGCTGTGAAATTGTGTTGCCTGTGATCTTAAAGACTGCTGCCAGAACATTAATTTCACCAACAATCATCCCATCTTGGATGAGATGTCAGCAGACTCTCAAAGCCGTCACTCAAGTGACTTTCTAGGTCAGGGGCCTTCAAACTATGGCCCTCCAGTTGTTCAGGAACTACAATTCCCATCATGCCATGTCTGTGAATGTCAGAGTTTTACAATGCCTCATGGGATGTGTAGTTCTTCAACAGCTGTAGGACCTTCGTTTGAAGACCCCTGATCTAGGTGTTCCCCTTCACATATTTTCAGCCTAGGGCTCATTCACATGGTCGGGAAGCAGTAAAACCTGGTGTTTGAGCTTTAGCGCCCCCTGAAAGCCTGCCACACTCAGATTGCTTTTCAGAGGTGCTTTATAGGTGGTAAATAGGAGATGTGCTGCTTCCTCACTGCCTATTTTAACCCTTTAATTTCCATAATACCAAACCAGTATTGTGTGCACGTGGTTGTGGCGAATCCCCATAGAACTACATTATCCGCGTTCAATGACAACACTGCCCGCTGAAAGCGATGTACTGTTTAAGTTTTGCCGTGGCATGTGTACAGTTGTGAGCGACTGTATGCTAAGCCTGATACATACAGTGAGGTTTTTTTTTTTGTACACCCAACCCAGCGTGTTGAACGAAAAATAAACTGAGGAGCTTACTGTACCAGGGTGGATTTGATTTAAATCATGATTTGAATCTCTAGTAAAGAGCCTTCATTTAAATAATAAGTTTTAAATAGCGACTGTCATCTCTGTCCCGCAGCGACTCCTCCTCTGACCCGCTGTTGGCACACCGACAGCCTCATTTACTTTAATGGGGCGGCTGGTGATGCGGCAGTGACACAACAAGGTGAGGGATGTGACGGGAGCAGGTGAGTGGATGCCCACTAACAGGCGCTGCCATGATGGATCTGAAATGACAGGTGCTCTTTAAATGTAAGAACTCTTTCTTGCTGGTTGTTAGAAGCCTTAATATTTGAAAACAAAATAAAGGTTTCCTATTTAGAATAATATGAGGTCAGGTTAGTAAAACCGCAATATCAGAACAGATATTGCAGAATATACAGCCTCATGCTACTTAACTAAGCTCCATTTCAAGCTGAATAGGCTAACTCATTAATGTATCTTAAATAGAAAACAATCTATAGATTGATTTTTACTCCAAGAGCATTTTATTAAAGTAAATCTGATTTAAAAAAAAAAAAAAAATCTGATTTATTTATTTTTTAATCATTGATTTTTATCCACTTTGTGCTGTACCAAGTATGTGATGTTAGTCCTGCGATCTCCCTGCTGAGCTATTGTGTTCTGACAGGGAGTTTATGCCGCACGTCCATGCTGGAGAAACAGCAGCCAACTGACTCCCGTTCAGCATTCTCAGCCAATGGCAGAGAGGGCTAATCGAGCTGTTCTTCACATCGTTAGTACAGCAGCTCTGACTGGAGCTGACAGTGTTTGGTTTTTTTTTTTCGGTTGAACAAAAAAAAACTCATGGTGTGTACGAGGTTTAAGTCACATTTTTTTCTGCCACTGCATATATGTGTTACACAACAGGGAAGAGATTAAAGCCTAGCTCTGTTTTGTGTCAGGAGCCTCCCTTAATGTTGTTAGTTTTCTGATTCCCCTTAGGCTGGGTTTACATTTCGGCGTGTCAGGAATTAGCAAAAAACTGGGAAATGCGCCCCAATTTAGCACACAGGCAGTAATGTCATTAATTGTTAATGGCACCCCTACACATCTGCAAATGCATTGCGTTTTTTCAAGCACCAAACCGCAACACCATGCAGTTTGGTGCACTTTGTTTTTGGAAAAGAGTCCAGGTCCTTCTTTACTTCGTGTTTTTTGCTGGCATGACAGCCCATTGAAATGAATGCGCGACATTACAGAACCCGTAGGTGCGAACCACTATACTTGGTCTGTAAGTCTTCTACGATCCCGATTGGAATTGTCATGTAAACAAAGCTATGGCTAATCACTCTGGCAGAGCCACCTTGATACCAGTGTCAGAACATTGTGTGCTGGGTATCATAGTAGCGCTGCATGTACAAACCGTTGCTGGCCCATAACTGCTGTCTTTGCTCCCTCTATACCAACTTTGGCACTGGAAAGGGAGAGGTCGCTTTCATCATGTGATCGACACAGGGAAAGGAGAGATTGGCATCCTTATGTGATGGGCACTGGGAAGGGAGGGGTTGCTGTCGTCATGTGATCGGCACTGGGAAGGGAGAGGTAGCTGTCGTCATGTGATCTGCACTGGGAAGGGAGAGGTTGCTGTCATGTGATCGACACTGGGAAGGAAAGGTTGCTGTCGTCATGTTATCGACACTGGGAAGGAGAGGCTGCTGTCATCATGTGATGCGCACTTGGAAGGGAGAGGTTGCTGTCATCATCCGATTGGCACTGGGAAGGGAGAGGCTGCTGTCATGTGATCGACACTGGGAAGGAGAGGCTGCTGTCATCATGTGATCCGCACTTGGAAGGGAGAAGTTGCTGTCATCATGTGATCGGCACTGGGAAGGGAGAGATTGGTGTCAACATTGGATCAACACCTGGAAGGGAGAGGTTGCGGTCATCGTGTGATTGGCACTGGAAATGGAGAGGTTGCTGTCATTGTGATCAGCACGGGAATGAAGAGGTTGCTGTCAACATGTGATTGGCACAGGGAAGGGAGATGTTGGTGGTGTCATGTGATCGGCACGGGAAAGGGAGAGATTGGTGTCGTCATGTGATCGGCACAGAGAAGGGAGAGGGGTTGGTGTCCTCATGTGATCGGCACGGAGAAGGGAGAGGGGTTGGTGTCATCATGTGATCAGCACCGGGAAGGGAGAGGTTGGTGGTGTCCTGTGATCAGCACCGGGAAGAGGGAGGTTGCTGTCATGTGATTAGCATGGAGAAGGGAGAGGTTGCTGTCATCATGTGATCGGCACTGGGAAGAGAGAGATTGCTGTCATCACATGACTGTATAAAACAAAATTCTGAAGAATTTCTTGTCAATAAAATATAGCGGAAATATTTGAGGGCAGGATCATGGAAACGGTCAGTTTCTTCCTATACTGTTCTGGAGCTGGGCTCTAAAGCACTATGTCGCTATACAAGAATATTTCATACCTCTAAAAGAAAAGTGTATACACCACCTTTCCTGCTGCCACTCAGCAGTATGCCAATCTCTGCCATGTTGTGTAAAAATAATAAGGTGGCAATTCTTCCATAGCACCAGTTCAAAAGTGTGCAGCCAGTGAAGTCCGAATTCCTAACCTGCATGCTGGTCCTGGGTCACTGATTCAGGTAGATATGGAGGTTAAGCTCTTCTGTAGCCTTTAATAATCACAGTAAGAACACGGAAAGAACTCTACCCAAGAGTTCCCAGAGGTAAATTACAGTAGATTTCCCAATCTCTGCTGTGAATTTCATGCCGTCCACCAAAATTCTCTCACCTAGTAACCGACAACAGCCAATCAGAAATCATTCTTCATCCTGAGTGTAAAAATATCTAATCTGATTGGCTGCTGTGCATTAGTAGTCTTTACACCAATATCCTTGAGCTTTGCATTGCACTTCTGGTTAAACTGCACCTGTGCCCAGACTGTGGCCATTAAAGTGGTTGTAAACCTTTACATATACCCAGTGAAGTGACTGGCCTCAGGTTGTACACAGAGATCAAACTAATTCTGCTACATACGTTGCACCTGTTTATCTACAGCCCTGTCTCCTCTATAGCTCCCTAAAACACACACATTAAAGACTATATCTCAGCTCCAACAGACATTGGCAGGGAACTGTGGTCCCACACTGCACAGCAGGGAGCAGAGTGTAATCTGAGACCTGAGTGGAGGGAATAGGGAAATGTTTATGCACATCTGAGGCTGTCCAACACAGGCTGTGTGCTGGAGCTCCCCTCCCCCTGGATCCCTTGGCATAAACTGTCAGAAGTATCTCATTCAGAGGAGAGAGCAGAGAAATATCACACTTGGTGCTTTGGTTTGAGGCTTTGTTTGCTTTTCATTTCATAGGTGTACAACCACTTTAAATGGTTTACATATTGCTGACATCCTTTTGTAACTCCATGCCATAATGTGTTTTTATTTATACATTTTTTCCAGATCCAGTTAATGAACAGTTACTGAGTGAAAGTCGTAAAATTATTACCAATGCAAGAATTGATGCCTATAATGAAGCTGCAGCTGCAATATTAAATGGTACCAATAGGAGATCAAGATCGAAAATCAAAATCTTCAGTGTCTCCCGACTGATCTCAGAAGAGACTATAGAACAATCGTTGGATGGATTGCATGTCCCCGAGACCAGCAGAAATATAGTGAGTACCTGACCATACACAGCACAAGGCTAGCAGTGGCGGCTGGTGAAGTTTTAGGATGGGGGGGATGACAATTTCTGGCACTCCTCTCCTGCATGTATAAATCATCATTTTTTTGCTAGAAAATTACTCAGAACTCCCAAACATTATATATGGGTTTTAGCAAAGATTCTAAGGAATAAAATGGAGGTTGTTGCAACTTTTTATGTCATGCGGTATTTGCGCAGCGATTTTTTTTGAACGTGTTTTTTTGGAAAAAAAACAGTTTCATGAATTAAAAAAAAACAAAACCGTAAAGTTAGCCCAATTTTTTTTCATAATGTGAAAGATGATGTTATGCCGAGTAAATAGATACCCAACATGTCACATTTTAAAATTGCGCAAACTCGTGGAATGGCGCCGAACTTTGGTACTTAAAAATCTCCATAGGCGATGTTTAAACATTTTTACAGGTTAGGTGTTTTGAGTTACAGAGGAGGTCTTGGGCTAGAATTATTACTCTCACTCTGATGCTGAGCTGTATACTGTGTCCTGTGATGCTGATCTGTATACTGTGTCCTGTAATGCTGAGTTGTATACTGTGTCCTTTGATGCTGAGCTGTATACTGTGCCCTGTAATGCTGAGCTGTACACTGTGCCCTGTAATGCTGAGCTGTACACTGTGCCCTGTAATGCTGAGCTGTACACTGTGCCCTGTAATGCTGAGCTGTACACTGTGCCCTGTAATGCTGAGCTGTATACTGTGCCCTGTGATGCTGAGTTGTGTACTCCTGACACAATATGTGGAATACAGGGGAAGGAGTGGGTGGATTCCATAAGGGGTGGGGCTCTCACTCTAATGCACGCGGCGATATCTCACATGTGTGGTTTGGACGCCGTTTACATATGTGGGCGCGACTTACGTATGCGTTTGCTTCTGTGCGCGAGCTCGCGGAGAGGGGGCGCTTTAAATTTTTTTTTTTATTTCTTATTTTACTTTTTTTTTTAATTTTGACATTTTCACTTTATTTTTTATTTTTTTTATCACTTTTATTCCTATTACAAGGAATGTAAACATCCCTTGTAATAGGAAAAGTGTGTGACAGGTCCTCTTTATGGACAGATGCAGGGTCTATAAGACCCTACATCTCTCCTACAGGCTGGAAAGGCTGAGATCAGAAAAAAAAAAAACAGACGATCTCAGCCTTTCCTTCCCCTTTAACGGCTGTTTACTTCGGAGACCCGGAAGTGACGTCACGACGTGCGCCCGGGCCTCCGAGAGCAATAGAGCTGACGTCCCTCGGAAATCTCTGGCACTAACATCCGGCGGCAGGCGATTCCTTCTCCCGGCCACCGATCGCTCAGGTGAGTCGGGAGAAGCACCGGAGGGGGGGGGGCGTCCCCTCCCGCCGCCTGTAAGAACGATCAAGCGGCTGACCTGCCGCTATGATTGTTCTTACAGTGATGGGTATTGCCTGCTCTAAAAAACGATACCATGATGCCTGCAGGTGCCGGTATTATTGAGATATCACCACTGAAATCCCAGGACGTCAATAGACGTCCTGCGGATGGGAAGTGGTTAAAGAATCAGTTTGGAGTGGCAACATTGCTGGATCCCTGGACAGGTAAGTGTCATATTAAAAGTCAGCAGCTACAGTGTTTGTAGCTGCTGGCTTTTAGTTTTTCTGGCCAGCTCCTCTTGAAAATAGATTAACATAAACATTTGTTTACATGGGCTAGGTTGTAGAGCTGTATGATTAATTGTTAAAGAATCGAAATCGAGATTCAACCCCCCTCACTCAATTCAGTGCAGAGAGTTCTCTGCTCACAGCTGAATACTGTCAAAAACCCCCCCAAAAAAACAGGCAGCCTGCAAAGTTTATCACAACATCACTGAAGATGAAGACAAACAGTTAGTTCTTTTAGATCAAAGGGATGAACTTCGGTCTGTAAATCAGGTCAGTCTAACCACAAAGACTAAACCTTTTTCTGACCCTTGTTGCTTACAAGTAAAAATCCAATATTTTATGCTAGAAAATTACTTAAAACCGCCAAATAAATAAATATATAATTTTTTTTTAGGCGAGACCCTAGAGAATGAAATGGCTGTCGTTGCAATATTTTGTCACACTGTATTTGCGCTGCGGTCTTTCAAATGCAATTTTTTTGGAAAAAATATGCTTTAATGAATTAAAATAAATAGCAGTAAAGTTAGCCCAATTTTTTTGTATAATGTGAAAGATGATGTTACGCTGCGAGAATCGTGAGAAAATCGTGATCTTTTTCTGTCTAAAAACCGTGATTCTCATTTTAGCCAGAATCGTGCAGCTCTGCTGGGCAGGAAAGGTAGCAGGCAAGGGGGAGGGGACAGAAAAAAAAAACAAAAAAACCAATATTTCACCAAGAAGCCGCAAAGATTGAGATGTGCTTTAACAAATACTTTGTATAATCACTTATGCTATAATATGATGAAATGATGCAGTGCCAGTAAATGTAACAAAAGAGTACATTGTTCAGTGTGCTAAATGTGATCTCTCTTAAATCAAAGTCTGTGTACAGTATATTCAAATATAAAAGATCTTCCACCATCCAGGAGATCCTTGTAGTGTAACAAACACACAGAGTGCCACTAAAATGTACACTCACCAAACCATGAGCTGTGACAGGTACAGCAGGCACAACATTGTTTCTCAGGCACAGATCCTCCCCAGGTGTATGCACTTCCACTCTGGAATCACTCCTCTTACAATCCCCACTGGAACAGATAGAGCTCACATCAAGGAGCCAACAATATTGTAATTTTTATTTATTTATTTTAATACTACTAAAGGGTGTGATCAGCGATAATGGGACTGTGATAGTGCGGCGAGCAATCTGACACTAACTGATGCTGGGGGGGAGGGGGGGGGGCTGACTAACTGCCACCGATATCACCAGTGACACTAACACAGTAATCAGTGATTATACTATACACTGTCAATGTACTAATGACAATGGTTTGGAAGGGGTTAACATCTAGGACAATCAAGGCGTTGAATGTGGAATTTGTGCTGCTTTTTACTACAGATCTATTCGTTTCTTTGCAGGGATAAGAAACACAGAGATTGTTCATTTTGCACAGAGCCCTGTGTTGTTTGTCAACACAAAGCTCTGGGCTGTGATTGGACACAGCCGATGAGCAGGTCACCGCCATGAATCATTGGACGGGACCCGCTGACACTCCCGCTGTGTACAATCCCAGCTGAGTCGGCCTGGGGGGCACACATGCGTGCACCCTTAACTGCTTAAGGACCACCCCACATACATATACTGCAGCAGGACGGCCCTTTAGCGCAATATTGCATACCTGTGCGTGATTTACTCAATCTGCTCTGGGGTGCGTGCCACCGGAGCCACACCCTTGCAACGGGAGCCAGCAATGGCTGCCGGGACCCGCCAAAAGTTCGTTCGCTGGAGGGACAGCACAGTGGTCTGCCTGTGTGAACAAGTCAGAGCGTCGTTCTGTCAGCGAGGGAGAGAGAGATCTGTGATTCCTGCTAAACACAGATTTATATCTTCAAGTCAGTCCACCCCCCACACAGTAGGAAAACACTCCCAGGGAACACAGTTAACACTTTGATTGCTCCTGATGGTAATCCCTTCCCTGCCAGTGTCATTTATACAGTGACAGTGCATTTTTTTTTTTTTTTTTTTTTTTTTTTTTTTTTAGGAATGATCACTGTATTGGTTTCACTGGTCCCCAAAAAGTGTCAGATTTGTCTGCCGCAATGTTGCAGACCTGCTAAAAATCGCTGATCGTCTACATTACTAGTAAAAAAAATAAAAATCCATACACCTATCCCATAGTTCATAGACGCGATAACTTTTGCGCAATCCAATCAATATACGCTTATTGAGATTTTTTTTTTCAAAATTGTCGCTCTTTTTTTTGTTTATAGTGAAAAAAATAAAAACCGCAGAGGCGATCAAATATCCCCAAAAGAAAGCTCTATTTGTGGGAAAAAAAGGACATCAATTTTATTTGTGTACAGCGTCGCACGACCACACAATTGTCAGTTAAAGTGACAGTGCCTGGTCATGAAGGGGGTAAAACCTTCTGGGGCTGAAGTGGGTAACCTGGAAACTGGTAGCGACGTTGCCAGTACATCACTTTGCCTGTCCGGGTTGCCCAGCTGCAGTACATTGCGGGCAGGCGTTCCTTAAGTGGTCATTCACTGGCGCTGCATCATTGGAAGTCTTTAGGTTTGGATATATTGGACTTTGTTTTCCAGCGGCCATTCAAGTTATCACAGTGCAGATTCATTACAATACTTTTATAAATACTTATGCTATGATTCTATGTTTCAGAATGCCATGATCCTCATGAACGCCTACTGCAACAGGATAATAAAGCCCATCGATGGCTCCTGCTGCCAGCCCACTCCCCCGCTCACCATCATCCAGAAGCTGGCGGCTTGTTTCTTCATGTTGTCTATCGTGGCCTATGTGGCAATCACCGTGATCCAGCGGAGCAAGCACCGGAAGAGCAGGATGTGTACAGACTTAGAGAGCGGGGAGGAGAAGAAACCGGCCACCGCCACCCCTGCCGCCTCCACCCTAGAAGTTGCCCTCTTCTCCTTCTGCAAACTGGGCCTGATCATGGGTTACTTCTACTTCTGTGACCGGGCAAACCTGTACATGAAGGAGAACAAGTTTTATACCCACTCATCCTTCTTCATCCCCATCATCTATATCCTGGTGCTGGGAGTTTTCTACAATGAAAGTACAAAAGAGGTAATTGTGTGCTTGTGCTGTCAGGACAGGGATTGTGTCCGGGTGTTGCTAGGGGGAGGGGTCCCTCCAAAGGGCACATCCTGCTATGTAAGAACTCTTATATCTGACATAAAATGGTTTAAACCCAATTGATCTTTTAGTTTATACCAGTTAAACACATTCCAGGTACATCAACACAAAAGATGTCCAAAATGTCATGTTTTTTTCTTTAATCCCTTCCCACCCGCGATATAGCTACAGCGTGGGCTTAAAATGGCGCGGGGGGGGGGCAACCATAGATGTCACTCCCTGCGGCGCAATCTGTGATCGTCGAGTCCTTCAGATTCGGCTGATCACAGACCAGGATAAAAGGCCAATCACAGAGGCTCTTTACCGCGTGATCAGCTGTCAGCCAATGACAGCTGATCACAGAAGTAAACAGAAAAAGTTATCGGATTTTTTTTCTCCACACGGTCAGCGTGAGGAGAAAAGAAGAGAGGTGGTAACCAGCTTCTGTTACAGGGACATTGGTCCCAATCTGTGCCCACCAGTGCTACTAATCAATGCCACCTATCAGTGCCACCAGTACTGCTAATCAGTGCCGCCAGTGCTGCTAATCAATGCCACCTATCAGTGCCCACCAGTGCTGCTAATCAGTGCCACCTAACAGTGCCCACCAGTGCTGCTAATCAATGCCACCTATCGGTGCCCACCAGTGCTGCTAATCAATGCCACCTATCAGTGCCCACCAGTGCTGCTAATCATTGCCACCCATCAGTGCCCACCAGTGCTGCTAATCAATGCCACCTATCAGTGCCATCAGTGCTGCTAATCAGTGCCCTCCATTGCTGCTAATCAGTGCCACCTATCAGTGCCCACCATTGCTGCTAATCAATGCTACCTATCAGTGTCCACCAGTGCTGCTAATCAGTGCCCACCAGTGCTGCTAATCAGTGCCACCTATCAGTGGTCATCAGTGCTGCTAATCAATGCCACATAGTGCTGCTAACCAGTGCCACCAAATCCGTGCCCACCAATGCTGCTAATCAGTGCCACCTATCAATGCCACCTGTCAGTGCTACTAAACAGTGCTGCCAGTCAGTGCCTCATCATCTTTGTCACCTATCCGTGTTGCCTACCAGTGCAGCCTCATCAGCGCACAATGGTGAAGAAGAAAAATTACCTGTTTGCAAAATTTTATAACAAACTATGAAAAATGTTTTTGTTTTTTATTCAAAATGAGCAGTCTTTTTTTTTTTTTGTTTCTTTAACAAAAAATAAAAACCCAGTGGTGATTAAATACCATGAAAAGAAAGCTCTATTTGTCTGAAAAAAAATTATAAAAATTTCATTTGGGTACAATGTTGCATGACTGCGCAATTGTCATTCAAAGTTTGATAGCACTGAAAGCTGAAACTTGGCCTGGGCAGAAAGGGTATAAAAGTGCCCAGTAAACAAGTGGTTAAGGTGGTTGTAAACCTCAGACGTGAAATATGAAAAAAGCATTTCCCTCTATAGTGTGTACTTGTCTCAATCCAGAGCATGAAGTGTAATTTCTGCCTGCTTCTTCGTTCCTCTGCTATCAGCAGGAGAAGGTACAGTTGAGGGCACAGCCTGTGATTGACAGCCTCAGCTCTGTTCCTGTGTGAAGGGGGGGGGGGTGGGGGTTGTCCCTTCCCTCCAATCAGCTCTTAGAGCTCTCCTCACTGATGTAAATTCAGCTCTCCGCTCCCTGCTTGTCAGAGCTGAGAGATCCTATGTAAAATCTGCACTTTAAATGGATGTAGGGAAAAGGCGACTGTAAATAAACAGATTCAACTTGTGTAGGGAGATTTGTTTCATCTCTGTGTATCATCTGGGGCCAGACACTTCACTGAGTATATGTGATGGTTTACATCCACTTTAAGGGCCTGTTCACACTAGAACAAGGTGATGGAACCCATGTTCTGCGTGCCTTTCTTGCATCGACCTGCAGTGGGTATCAGTGATAAGTTCACAAAACCCCAAACGCAGTGTGTTTGCCTGCACCAGATCGCATGGTACAAAAGTACCTTGCGATCCAGTTGCAGTGCATTTTCAAAAGTAGCGCATGTACTAATTTTTGGTGCGGTGTGGTACGATTTCAGCCCTATCAAAATGAACAGGCTGAAATCGCACCGCTCAGAAATGCAATGTGAATCTTACAGGAATGTGCAGCATGTTCCTGTGCAATTCCTAGTGTAACCTGGCCCTAAAGTAGCCACAGCAAAGTGGCTGCATGCTACAGAGTGAGACCCCTGCTCTCTATATGTAAGTAGTGGTCTCTCTGCCGAGGTCTGGCATGCCCCCTGTTGGAGCTGGAGCTCTCCTATTGAGAGAAAGTATGAGCTTTGCTGATTGCAGCGCTATGGGTCTCACTCAGCTGGGGGTATATTAGCAGAAGTTCAGTGTTATGGTTTATATACACTTTAACCACTACATACCCCCCTTTATGAGCAGACCATTTTTTGCTGTTCAGCACTGTACTACTTTAACTGCTAATTTGTGCAACGCTGTATCCAAACAAAATGTATACCCCCCC
>BLSH010154948.1:136693-157331 GCA_018402905.1 Glandirana rugosa
CACATCATATGTCTGACGTTAGATCACATCATATGTCCGTCTATCACATATCTGCCTGTATACTACACTAGATTGCAGTCTGTATACTACACTATCTGCCTGTATACTACACTAGCCTGCCTGTATACTACACTAGCCTGCCTGTATACTATACCAGCCTGCCTGTATACTACACTAGCCTGCTGCCTGTATACTACACTAGCCTGTGTATATACTACACTAGCCCTTATCCTAGGTTCAGACTTATGCGTTTAGTGCAAAATCTGACTTGAAAAATGTAACTTTAGTTTTATACATCATGATATAGAATAATGTATGTGGGGGCCTTTTGGTGGGTGTTAATTTTTTTTTGGGGGGGGGGGGGGACAGCACTTCATTCTTGGGCCAGCCCTGATATTATATGTGTGTGTGTGTGTGTGTGTGTGTGTATATATATATATATATATATATATATATATATGTATGTATGTATGTATGTATGTATGTATGTATGTATATATATATAATATATGCTATAGGGCAGTCCTGAACCGGTTAAAACCCCCACTCCAGGCAAAGAGGTAAAGTATATTTTAATCCACTATGTTATATAGAGCGTTTTATATAAATCTTACCGGGCACAGAAGGTTCGGGCTGACGGGTTTGTTGCCTCCAGAGTCCAGTGCATTCAGTGATGGTTGTTCCAATATGTCTCCACGCAGGTCCTTTTCCGCCTCAACTTCCTAGTGGTGGTCCTCTGTATAGTGATGGACCGGCCATACCAGTTCTACTATTTTGTTCCTCTGGTCTCCTTTTGGTTCATGGTGATTTACGCGTCTATGGCACTGTGGCCACAGATCACTCAGAAGAAAGCAAACGGTAATATTTAAATCTGATCATCATTATAAGTTTAATTTTGCATCATGTAAATTACAGTCAAGTTACTGCTTGTAGGTGGCTGAGCTGAGCTGCTGAGTCACTGCTAGAAAGGGGGGATCAGGGTGAGCTGAGCTGTGGAGTTAGTACCAGCAGAGGGTTGCTGAGCTGCCGAGTCACTGCTGGGAGGTGGGAGCTGAGCTTCTGAGTCTTTGCCGGGAGAGGGGGTGTGAGCTGAGCTGCTGGGTCATTGCTGGAGAGGGAGAGCTAGGTGAGCTGAGCTGTGGCATTGGTACCAGCAAATTGGAGCTGAGCTGCCAGATCACTGCTGAGAGAGGGGAGCTGATTTGCCGAGTCACTGCCAGGAGGGAGGAGCTGAGCTGCCGAGTCTTTGCTGGGAGGAGGAAGCTGAGCTTCTGAGTCTTTGCCAGGAGGGGGAACTGAGCTGCTGAGTTACTGTGGGGAGGGGGTCGCTGACCTGCGGAGTCTTTGCCAGGAGGGGGTGAGCTGAGCTGCTGGGTCATTGCTGGAAAGGGAGAGCAGGGTGAGCTGAACTGTGGCATTGGTGCCAGCAGAGGGAAGCTGAGCTGCCAAGTCACAGCCAGGATTGAGGAGCTGAGCTGCTGAGTCACTGCCGGGTGAGGGGAGCTGAGTCGCTGAGTCTTTGCTAGGAGGGCGTAGCTGAACTGCTGTGTTAGACAGGAGGGGGAGCTGAGCTGCTGAGCCTTTGCCAGGAGGGAGATCTTGAGCTTCAGAGTCTCTGCCAGGATGGGGGAGCTGAGCCTCAGAGTCACTGCCGGGAGGGCGTAGCTGAGCTGCTGAGTCACTGCCGGGAGGGCGTAGCTGAGCTGCTGAGTCACTGCCAGGAGGGCGTAGCTGAGCTGCTGAGTCACTGCCAGGATGGGGGAGCTGAGCTGCTAAACCACCGTTGGGGAGAGGAAACTCGGCTGCAAAGCCTCTTCTTGAAGGAGGTAGAAAATCTAAGAAGACAGAGATTGATTCATGTTCTTATTAAAAATATCAGTTTTTGTATTTTTTTCCTTAGAGCTAGGTAAAGTTTATGCCTATTAAATGTTATTTTGTTTTTTTTCTTTGCAGCAAACTACCTGTGGCATATCGGCCTCATGTTAAAGCTCGGTTTCTTGCTGCTATGTATATATCTCCTGTCATGCTCTCAGGTATGGGGACCTGCTGACGTCTAATTAAAGAGGACCTGAACCCTGACAGTGCATCACTTCACTCTCCACCCATCCACTTCTCTAACATGTAATGTTTAAAGTGCCTTGAATTGTCCTTGCACACTTCTTGTTTTAGGGTGACAATACTGCTCCCCCATTGATACATTACAATGAGTGAGCATTGTGACCCTAGGACAGCATGAGTGTTACTGGTGGGATTGCTGGGTAAAAATAAAGGAAAAAAGCCTGAAGAAGCAAAACTAATGAAGTCACCATTTAAGGTCTGGTAAACCGCAATATATCACATTTTTGTTTTTGGGTTTACATACATTTTAAAAATCTCTTTTAAAAATTGCTCACCTCTCCTAGTTCTACACTTGGACAGAGAACCACCCAGGAATGAGCATTTGTAAGAAAGTTAATATCCAGTTTTTTTAGTAGTGCAGCCTAACATCTCAGGGATGATGTGTGTGTTGTTATTCACTTGTATTCTGTACCTGTCAGCACAGAAATGTCAGGCTCTGAGGCCATTTTTTTTTTACTTTCATGCATTTTATTCATGAAGGTTAACAACCTACTGTGTGTAGCAGCGCCCCCCCCCCCCCAAAAATTACCTGAACCTCATCCTGATACAGCAATGTGGATCTGTGAATCTGCCTCAGCTCTCCTGGGTCTCTCCCTCCTCATTGGCTTAGATAGCAACGGGAGCCATTGGCTCCCTCTACTGTCAATCACAGCCAGTGAGCCAGCGAGAGAGCGGGGCAGAGCCGCACTCTGTGTGACTGGACACACAGAGCAGCGGCTTGGGAACGAGCCTGCTTTGTGCCCCATAACAAGCTGCTTGCTACATGGGCACTGCGCAGTAGGGAGGGGTCTGGAGTGCCGGCGGAATGGATAGGTGGCACTGATTGGGTTCTAATAGGCGGCACTGAAGGGCACTGAGAGGTGGCACTGATAGGCAGAACTAATAGTCGGCACTGATGGGCACTGATAGGTGACACAGATGATGGGGCACTGATGGACTACACTGATGATGAGGCACTGGTGGGCACTGATATGAGGCACTGGCGAGTACTGATTAGCAGCACTGGCGGGCACTGATTGGCAGCACTGGTGGGCACTGTTGGGACTGATAACCGAAGCCAGTTATCAGCATTCTTCTCTCCTCACCGACAATGTGAGGAGAGAAGAGCCGATAACCAGATTGTGTTTACATCCTGTGATCAGCTGTCATTGGATGACAGCTGATCACGTGGTAAAGGACTGATGTGATTGGCCCTGTATCCTGATCTGTGATCAACTGAGGCCAAGGGGGTGCGCAGGCAGCATGATCACGGGAGGACGTCCATGTATGCCCTCTCTGCATTGTAAGCCTGTGCTGTAGCCGTCTTTCGGCTATAGCGTGGGCGGGAAGTGGTTAATTTCTATTTAATTTTTTTCATGTAGTCTGAGATAACTTTTATTACATGACAAATTAAGGACTATTCCAACTACTACAAAAAAATAATAAATACACATATATTTGCAGGGAAAAAAAAATGTGCATTTATTATTTTTCCCAAAAGCAGCCTGCAATACATACAACCTGCAATTAGTGGATGGAGGATGCACTTGCTTATGAAACGTTTTATTTGACCCCTTATTTAACCACTAACCGCATGCTCAGAGTACATTTACGATGGGTGGGTGGCGGATGCAGGTTAAGCGACATACTGGTAAGCCGCTTAGCACATGCACACTAGTGCTCCCCCTGGGGCGTGCAGCGGCATTACCCCGTGACCACTGCGTCCAATCACATGATATTATGTAAGCAAACTGATGAATGACTTTCATTTTTGAACAACTTAGGGCATCGTTTACAATTGGTTCAAAACAGGGCGTCAGACAGGCGTTGTTAAAGCTCCCTTAACGCCAGTCAAAGCCCATGTCACTAAATACAATGGTTAGCTTACAGTCCTGTTTACACCTTGCGTTGGCTTAGCTGCGCTTCAGGTTTGCATCAAAAATTATACCCCATGTAGCTTTAGCCAGGCTTCAAAGCCTCCCCAACGCCTCCATAGAAGTCTATGACAAAGCTTGTTTGAAGCTCACTGCGGCTTTTCAGAGGCTGTAATTCAGCTTTAGCTTCGCTTTGTTTTGGAGAAATTGCAGGTGTGAGATATCAACAAACACACAGGGCGTCCGCCAAGCTTCAACAAGGCTTCAAAAGTGCATCACTGAAGCCTCGTCAAAGCCTTGTTGAAGCCTCTTAGAAGCACCGCCGAAGCCTCAAAAACACATCATAAAAGCTTATTGAAGCTGTATGAGCTTTAATGAACGTTGAAACCGAAGCAAGTGTAAACTAGCCCTACAGTATGTGAAAAATTTTTTTATAAAAAAATAACATACTTTCACCAGACAGTATCTCTGATCACCGCCACACCAGTCACATGGTGATGCTGTACTGGACTGCACTGCACTGGTGACAGTATTGTAAAAAAAAAAATGTATTTAATTTCTTAATTTTCCAAAAAATTTAACTTCAAAAAACTCACCATGCCTTTTACTAAATAACTTGGACTGTCTACTTTCCAAAAAGGGGTCAAGCTATCTTTTGCCATAGCCCAGGTATTTAACATCAAGGTAATGACGTATATTTAGAGTTAGCCGGTCGGCAAGTGGTTAATGTAATAATGGACCTGTTGAGGGTATTCAGGGACTACGTTTGACAAGCATTGTGACTTCCAAATCAATTTGAAACTGTGTAAAAAAACAAGCAAAAAAATCAGTACCTAATGGTGAATAATGTACTCAGAGTTTCTCAACAGAAATCATTAAATAATTTATTATATTAGTGCGTATTTTGTGTTTTTCAGGGTTCTTTCGAGAATATATTCTCCCTCTGGCCAGTTTCCAAACTATTTGAGCTGAACGGCAAAGTCTATGAATGGTGGTTTAGATGGTCGTTAGATCGATATGTAAGTCTTTCTTCATTTTCTTACGTATCTTCTTGTTAATGTTTCTTTCATCTGTTTTAAAACTGAATTCCAGGAGCTCAGCAACTTTGCACAAAGTACATCCACACTATATGCATTAAGTCCAATTAGGTGCATGTCACCTTCAGCAATTATATCTATTACTTGTATGTGACAGGTTTATTGCACTCCCAGAGGATACATAGGACATTTAGATTATGAGAGCGGAGAGAAGCACACAGAGCAGCTATGCCTGCCTCTCCACTCTGCTGTCCATTCATAGAGGCCTGTGTATTTTGTGAATTAGTTCACATAAAACAAAGGCTTGTGTGAATGTGCAGAAGGAGGGGAGGGGCAGGCATAGCAGTTCCAGCTACTCTGATCTTGGAAGGAACCAAGGCCAGTAGTGAGCAGCGTCGGAGCTCCTGAAGTTGTCTTTCTGGAGCACAATACACCTGGCAGAATTAAATAAATCCAGGAGACGGCAGGCACCTCTTTAAACTTATGCCTGCAGTTTTTACAAAAATAGGTGAATTCCTGGAATTCTGCTTTAATTCTATTCTATGGTTTATAGTCTGGCAGCAGTAGATTCCGTTATAGCATGCCCACACATTGTGTTTAGAAAAAAGGGCTCTTGGAAGATGTAAATCTGGAGGAGTGCCTAAATCTATAGGAACTGGCCTCCCAACAGCGGCCTCTGGTCTTAAAGTCTCAGGGTAAAAAATAATGCTGTGACATGATCTAGAGCAGCATTTCCCAACCAGGGTTCCATGGGGTTCCTCCAGAGGTTGCTAGGAGTTCCTTGAGCAATGACCAACTTCTGCTTTTTAGGTGTGTAACTACTGACACCAATGATCTTTTAGCTATTTGTAAGAGGAGGATTCTTCTCAATGATCACTAATGTAAGGAGCATTCTTCCCAGTAACACTAATGTACAGTGAATTGTAGCAGTGGTGGGCCATCCATACGGGCCGCCGCCCCCCTAATCCATGCGCCCGGCCCCTAATCTACATGCCGGACGCATTGATTCCAATGTTGTTGTTTTTTTAATGAAGCACGTGATTCGAGCCTGAGGCTCTAATTGGCTTCAAAAAAGGGTGGGCTTGGGGTGCAGTGCTCTGCGCCCTGAGCCTACCCAATTGTGTCACAATATTCACTATTTTCTTCCTGATTCTCCTCTTCGGCCAATCAGGAAGCCGGTCCTGAGACCCGATTGGCCAGGAGGAGAGGAGCTGGTATTGGAAGAGAAGAGGTAGAGATGTAAGGGAAACCGCCGTTAAGCCGTGGAGGAGGAGACGTTCATAGGAGGAGGAAAGCGGTGACCGACAGGCGGGGGGTGGGTATGGTTAGGTTGCTGGTGATCCATTTAACCGGGGGGGGGTCTGCTTTAACCAACCAGGGCTGGGGGTGGCGGGCTGAATTGTAGGTACAGTAAGTATTAGCAGGGGTTCTCTGAACCTGGAAAGTTGTTTTCAAGGGTTCCTCCATGTTCAAAAGGTTGAGTAAGGCGGATCTAAGTAAGACCTGTCTTTATGGAGCTGGCTTTCTGTTTAGGCACACAGTCATGCTGGAACAGAAAAGGGCCTTCACCAAATATTTTACTTAAAGTGGTTGAAAACCCTCTCCTATACCCAGTGAAGTCACTGGCCTCAGGTGATACACAGAGATGAAAACCAATCCTCCTACATAAGTTGTACCTGTTTAAACAGATGTAGAGAAGAGAAGACAGCAGATAAAGTCCAGAATATATAAAGCTTGTCTGAGCTGTCAGAAAAAGGGGTGCAGAGAGCTGAAGTTCTACTCTGCATAGCTAGTAGAGGAGAGCTCTGACAGCTGGTTGGAGGGCAGGGACACAACCTCCTTCACACAGATACACAGCTGAGGTTGGCAATCACAGGCTGTGTGCTGGAGCTCCCTCCCGTCACCTCTTTTCTCTTGGCGTCAGTAAAACTTGTCAGAAGTGATTCATGCTGATGGCAGAGGAAGGAGGCAGCAGACAGAAATTACTGCTTAGTGCTCTGGATTGAGACACACACACATTATAGAGGGATGTGCTTTGTTCATATTTTATGTCTGAGGCTTACAAACATTTTAAGGTTGGAAGAGCACAATTGTCTAAAATGTCTTTGCATGCTGTAGTATTAACATTACCCTTCACTTGGTACACCTAAACTCTATATGACCACATATTTTTGCCCATCATAGTGGGTATGCTGATCATGGGTCTCATACTTTGGCCACATGGTGTATGTGTTGGGAAGCATTAACATGACATGACATGATGATCTCATACTTTTCTACATGTATGTCCTAATTCCTGTTAGTATACGTAGTGACCTTGCTTACATACCACTCATTTTCCTTCCTAGGCTGTGTTTTATGGCATGTTATTCGCCTTCACCTACCTGGCTTTACAGAAGCAGCAAGTCCTCCATGAAGGAAAGGGGGACCCTCTCTTCTCCACCAGAGTATCCAACATCTTACTCTTCGCCTCCGTGGTCTCTTTTCTGGTAAGTGGTAATAAGCCATGTAGCACCTATTGGTTTCACAGCTAATAGGGCTTCTTACAACTGGTCCAGAAGAAGATGAAACAACCCCCCTGACAACTGACATACAATAGGAATTCATTCCTTTCCTACCTGAACGGCCAGTCAAATGGATTGCCAAGGTCAGGTGAACTGTAGTGCACCCCTGGCAGTGCCTTGTAGCCCTTTGTAGTTCATTGCAGGCTATTTTTTCACAGTCATGTGATGGTTTAAGCTTTTGGGGCTATATTCAAGATGTGCAAAGAGAGATCACACAAGCACTTGTAGGTCTAACATTTTACTAAAAACCCACAACAGTAAAATCAGTGCGTAAATGCAGTAAAGCATGCTTGTTGTACTCACTTTGGAACCTAAGGGGTTAATCCTCTGCATTGTGTAAAAAGGCCTGTCTTCTCTGATCCTCCCCTTGTTCCACAGTCTCCAGTCTATCTACTGATACAACCAGAGCCTTGGAGTCACTCTGCACACGCTCCGTTTGGTGTGTATTGCAAAATCTTTTTTTTTTTTTTTCTTGGGAGAGTGCATATGATCAGCACAGGGCCAATCAGCACTGTCCAGCCAGAGGGTCATGGGTCCTGCAGCCTCATAGGACAGTCAGAGGGGAATGAAAACTCCTCCTAAAAGCTTTAACCAGACACTGATAGAAGTCACAAGACTGCTATATACTGCTGCCTAGAAAAGGTATTTAGCAGTTTATGTTTACTAAAATAATTTCATTTCCATGTTCTGTGTACTGTGGGAGACCAGATATGGTGAATGCAGGGTTCTGAGTTTAATAACACTTTAAGTAATGACAGATAAAGAAAGTTTCAATGCTGTTTCTGCCACGGAGTCCCGCCTGCTTACGCAGCGTGGCACACAGGTGATCAGACGCGTGCATGATTGCAAGCTCTGATACGAGACTGAGGTCTTACAAGTTTTTGCTGTGGTAATATAGGATTTGAATGTAAGGAAATGGCCAGTCATAAAGAAAAGAAAGTGGGCTTGGCCACATCCTGGTCAGTTAACAATAACATTCCTTTGGTATGAAGTCAGCTAAGGTTTTTAATTTTTGCACTATAAACAAAAAAGAGCGACAATTTTGAGAAAAAAAATATATTTTTAACTTTTTGCTATAATAAATATCCAAAAAAAGAATGTAAAAAACAAATTTCTTCATCAGTTTATGCCGATATATATTCTACATATTTGAAGTAAAAAAATCGCAATAAGCGTATATTGATTGGTTTGCGCAAAAGTTAGAGTCTACAAACTATGGAATAGATTTATGGACTTTTTATTTTATTTTTTTACTGGTAATGGCGGCGATCAGTGATTTTAGCGGGACTGCAACATTGCGGCGGACAGATCGGTCACCTAACTGACATTTTTGACACTTTTTTAATACCAGGGACATTATTACAGTGATCAGTCCTAAAAATATGCACTGTTATTGTACTAATGACACTGGCAGAGAAGGGGTTAACACTAAGGGATGATCAAGGGGTTAGATGTGTTCCCTCATTGTGTGTTTTAACTGTATGTGGGATGGGCTGCCTGGGGAAACACAGATCCATCTTCCTGCGTAGCAGAAAGACAGGATCTGTGTGATCTCCCCTGTCTGAACGGAGATCTGCCTTGTTTACACAGGCAGATCCCCATTCTGTCTCTGCGGCGAACGATCGCGGGTGGTCGGTGGATATCGAGTCTGCCCCACCCGCTGATTGGCTCGCCCCTCGGTGGCTGGTCGGCAAGTGGTTAAAGGATAACTCCACTTTCATGGGGAAAAAATTGCGAATAAAAAAAAATAATAATATAACGTACACAATTGCTACACAAGTCATCTTGCCATTGAATGTTATTTAAAAATCACCTTTTCTTTTCAATCTGCAGCTCTGTGATTTTCTGTAAATGCAATGTGGCTACCTGGAGGTGTTCTGTACACAGAATGTTTACAGAACGCCCCCCAGGTATATCATTTCCTGCTTGTGTGATTGGCTCATGGATTTTCACAGAAGTCTTCCTAAGATACAAGTCAGATTTCAGGCATCAACTGCAGCAAAAATTTAATTTTAGCGAGATATTCCCACAGGGAAATCACGTCTAAAGGGATGCAGACCATGCCACTTTCCTCATTAGAGCCCTGCAAGTGCAGCAGCTGATTGATAATTATAAAATCACTCCCATTCCAATTCAGTTTGCACATAGACACAGACAAACAGCTATTTCTTCAGAATAACAAAAGGTAGGAATCTGCAACAAAGTTTGGCGAAACCCCTGCAATGTACATAGATCACCCAGAGGGTTTTTTTTTCTCAACAAAAGTGGAGTTACTCTTTATTTCTATTCTCCTTTATCCTACTACTACCTTGTTTAGTAAAGCCTGCTCTTACTGCAAAGAAGCCCTTCCTAATTGGATTGAAAATCTTTATATATATCAGATGTCTCCTTCTCCTTTTACAGTTGTTGGGATAAAAATGTAATTTTCCCAGGACAGGACTGGGGGTGGGTTGGGTTCAATTCAATACAGGAGGAATCGGAGGACCCTGCTCCTTAGAGCTTACAATCTAGAATATCTCACATATATTTTTTTGTTTTTGCTTTAGAGTAGGAAAGGGTTTAAATCCCATTTTTTTCCTGTTGATGTCTAGCTAGGGGGATATTAATTCACTTTCCGTCCCAGAGACACAACAGAGAGTGCGGGACAAATTCCCTCTTGTCAACAGAACAAGTGTCCCCCCCCCCCCAATGAAAGATGACCTCTTCTTCTGGTGACTTCTGTAGTTCCCTGACATGAAGCAGCTGGGTTCATAAAATGAGTCAAATTGTCTGTGTCCTTGTATTTAAAAATTCTGTAAAAATTAGATTTTTAAAATTGTATTACACTCATCCCATTCTTTTGCTCTTTTAAAGCATTATTAAACCAATCCTTCCCAGAGCAAGCTTTACATTGATCATTGTGGTCTTTTGTGCACTTCTCCCATCTAGTGGTGAGATGGGGTATTGCATCTACATGTGTGTTACGCATCAAAACTGTAATTTACATTGGAATACAAATCCTTTTTTTTTTTTTTTTTTTTTTTTTTATCAAAAATCAAGGATTTATTGTACATATATAAAAAGTTACCACAGTTAGTGGAGTGCAAGCAAAAAGGACGAGTACATTGACAAGGTCGTATAGAAATTAACTATTTATTTATTTTAGGTACTTGTATAGCTCTGTCAAGTTACGCAGCGCTTTACATATACATTGTACATTCACATCAGTCCCTGCCCTCAAGGAGCTTACAATCTAAGGTCCCTAACTCACATTCATACATACACATACCAGGGCCAATTTAGACAGGATCTAATTTACCTACCAGCATGCATTTGGAGTGTGGGAGGAACCCGGAGAACCCAGAGGAAACCCATGCAGGCACAGGGAGAACATGCAAACTCCAGGCAGGTAGTGTCATGGTTGGGATTTGAACCAGTGACCCTTTTGCTGCAAGGCGAAAGTGCTATCCACTACACCATTGTGCCGCCCATGAAATGTTTTAAAGGTAGCTTGACCATAATAAAAGAAAATTACAATAATAAGATATGTCACATATAAGAAGCAATAGGAAAGGAGGGTTACACTATGTGCCGGTGGATATATACAGGACAAAGACCATATGCATTAACACAGGGTTTGAGAAATTTTGCTTTGAATCTAGGAGCCAGCACATTTTTACCACCCAACTGCACATCTAAATGAAGCCTCAGTGACACTTGAAAGTGAAAGAAGTATTCCAGTGCTGCTGATCTTCTGCTGCCTCTTTGCAGCCACTTCTTGCCTACATGTGTGTCCCCCACAGTGACTATTGATTGCTCTGGTGGGTTTCTGGTCACCATGAAATACTGGAGCCCAGCTGCACATAAAGAGTGGCAATTGTTGATGGTGCACAGGGCTTTATCACAATTTTTTTGCTTAGCATAAAGATCACGATTCTCGCGGCATAACATCATCTTTCACATTATACAAAAAAATTTGGCTAACTTTACTGTTTAGTTTGTTTTTTTTAATTATTATTTATTAAAGTGTATTTTTTCCACAAAAAATTGCGGTTGAAAGACCGCTGCGCAAATACTACACGACATAAAATATTGTACAACCGACATTTTATTCTCTAGGTTCTCTACTAAAATATATATATATATTATAATGTTTGGGGGTTCTAAGCAATTTTCTAGCAGAAAATACAGTCTTTTAGTTTAGTCTTTAAGTGGTTAAACTGACCTTGTTTGCAGACCAAAGTTTATTTCTTTGATAAAAGAACGAAGAGATACTTTGTTTATACTTAAAGGAAAACCAAAATCCAGGCAACCTGCTAAGTTAAACAGCTTGAGCAGAGAACGGTGTTGCTGTTTTAAGATAGTGAGGGGAGAGAATGATCGGCTGCCACTCGCCAGGACGCGGTTTCTAGTCGCCATGGTGACCTGGCCCCTGGGGTTTGTCGAGCACTGCATTAGCATATGAGCCTGAATTAGCAATGCCCGTAGGGAGAGCAATGTGCATCTATGCCAGGATATAAAACCATGTCACGGAGATACTCTGCATCTGAACAGGTAGAGGTCTCTTCCAACCATTGGTTCCAGAGTTTGTGATATTTGGGACATCCCCTATGTGTATAGAGCACCTTTTTGATGGGAAGAGTGTTGTTAAAGCGGAGTTCCACCATTTTAAAAGTCAGCAGCCACAAAAAGTGTAGCTGCTGACTTTTAATAAACAGACACTCATCTGTCTCAGTCTCCAGCGATGCATCACCCACTGCATCGCTCCTCTCCCCCTCCTCCATGCCTTGCCAGCATAGCAAGTGTGAGCACCCGGCTTTGGCTTCAAAGCCGGGCGCGCACTGTCCATGTGCGTGCCACGCTGCGTGCTGTGAATGGCCGGGCAATCTTTTGGGTCCTGTGACGTGTCCTGGAAGATTGTAGGGAGGGAGGAGGGAGAGGTGAACTTCCTTCCAAATCCGTGGGAGCTGGTTACCTGTGAAAAACAGGTATCCCCCCAAAAAATGACATGCCAATTGTGGCATGTCAGGGGGTCACCTTCACTTAAAGCGGAAGTTTGGGCGAAACGCCGCTTTAACAGCCTCAATCCATTGTTGAAGGGTTGGGAGCAGTACCCTAATCCAGGTTTTAGCATTTTAGCTGTAAAGAACGATTCCTGCAAAAAGGTGTTCAGCTATTTATTCTCCTCCAAAGTGGGGAGGAGGCCTAACAAGCATGGGCATAGGGGCAAAGAGGAGCCCATTCGGTCATGAATAAATTTAAAGTGGTTGTCAACCCTTGACAACCACTTTAACCTACAGGTAAGCCTATAATAAGGCTTGCCTGTAGGTTCCCTGCATATCTCCTAAACCTGCACGGTTTAGGAGATATACAGTGTAGTTTAATGTGCCCACGTCATTGGGCTCATGCGCAGTGAAGAAACTGCCTCCGTGCCGTTTCTTCACTGAGATTGTGCCGCGATTGACGGCTCGCGCGCGCATGCACGGGAGTGATGTCACATAACTCCGGCCAGTCACAAGCCGGAGTCCGCGGCCCCCGGAAGGAAGAGGGGCAGAAGATGGACGCGGCCTAGAGCGGGGATATCGCGGGACAGCGTGGGCTTCCAGTGCAGGTAAGTGCCACATAATGGGCTAATATGCGATGCACACTAGCCTATTATACTTTTACATTGCAGGGTATTAAAGAGGAAGTAAAACTCATCAGGGTTTACTTCCTCTTTAACCACCTGTGTCCAGTATCCCTGAATGGAGGGACAGGACCGTATTAGGTAATAAAAAGTACCTCTGGGGTCTCCACATTTAGGACACACTGAGCTGTGGTCCAATCTGAACCTGGAAATACGAGAGGGTGTGCGGTAAGAACAGTGGAGAATATATAGGTGCATGAGACGGTCAGATGATTTGGGGGAGACAGACTTACAGGCTCCCAGGATCTCATCCCATTCCTCATCAGCCACCTCCCCGATATCAACTGTCCAGCAAGACCTCCGTTGAAGAGCATGGGTGGTAGCCGATGGCAAAAGAAGATCATAAAACATTGAAAGAAGTTTCTTGGGATCTTGGCCGATCATTATCTCCACGGGGTGAAGGGACTCTAGGCTAGGAATAGAGTCAGGGAATTGAGAGATGGACTGGTGTCTTTTTTCAACCGAGTTGAGAGTTGAGGGCATGTCGGAGTTGGAGGTAACGACAGAACATATGGTTGGGCACCCCAAATCCTGTTTTAAGTTCTTGAAACAATTTGACCGCAGCGTTAGCAATCACATGCGATTGATTAATAACCCCTTAATCCAAAGTGTGTGGTCAGGCAAGCGCAGATTATTACAAATGATTTATTGTTCTGTATTAACTTGATGCATGCGACTTAGAATTAGAAATTGTCTTTTTCTCATAATTTGATATTGGTGTTCTCTGTTCCCATAGACGTACTCAATCTGGGCCAGCAGTTGTAAAAACAAGACGGATTGTAACGCGATGCACCCCTCAGTCTCTGTTGTACAGGTACCACCTGATTATGTGATGTATTTAAAAAATTACTCTAAGTGATGCCAAGCACTTCCAATCCCAAGGATATAATAGGACAGGGAATACTTTGACCACTTGAGTAGCAGCCTGTATTATACCCCTTCAGTTTTTCAGTGCTGTGATAGTTTAAAGCCCCTTTCACACGAGCGGAGTCCGTTTTGACGGGCTCCACTGCTCAGCGGGGTCCATCCGTTTATCCCCACTGAGCCGGCGGATGACAGGACCGTCTCTGCACTCCATGCAGAAACTGACCTGTCACAGCTCCTTTCTCCTCTATAGAGGATCGGATGAACACGGATCGTCTGTCCATGTTCATCCGATCCGCCAGACGGATGGAAAATAGGGTTTCCATCCGTCTGTTTTTGGCGGATCGGAGCGGATTGGATGTCAGTGGACATGTCACCACTGACATCCGTCGCTCCATAGAGGACAATGGAGCGCCCATGTGAAAGAGCCTTAACTGAAAATTACCTTGTCATGCAACACTTTACCCAAATTAATTTGATACAATTTTTTGGTGATAATTAATAACCACTGTTTTTTGTTTTTTTTTTGTTTGTTTTTTTTTACTATACTGTATATAAGAATATATGAAAAAAGGCCAATTTTGTGGGGGAAAAAAACTGTTTCCCTTACTTTCTGTTAAAAAACATGTCAGGGTGATCTCATTTTTTTGCCGCCATATTTGGAAATAAAGAAACATGCTGGTATTGAGGGGATTAAATCATGTAGCTTGGTAATTGTGCAGTGCATACATTAAATGTACAGAGGGAGGAGGGTAGATATGCAGGATAAAGGAAATGAAGAGGTTAATCATTTTATCATAAAGTCCACCCTAAGTTTGCATTCACACCTGAGCGTGTCGTTTTCAGGCAGAAAGTCGCGCAAATTTACTGCGATTTTGCAGCGGTTTTGTACAGGTCAAAAGGTCACCAATGTAAAAAGCAGAAAAACGCCCAAATCTGCCTGAAAAAATACTTCCAGAACTTGTTTGAGCTTCAGGCATTTTCAGGCTTTTGGCTTCAGGCATTTTTGAGTGGAGATGTGAACCATCTCCATAGAGAATCATTGATTTTTTTTTTTCCCCCTCCAGCATTTTGTAGCTTGAGGCTTCAAGCTACAAAACGCCCAGGTGTGAATGGGGCCTTGAACTAAAATCCCTGCATCTATAGACATCCATGATCTAACACTAACCTATCTAGCCCTGTAAGGAAATCGGTATACATTCCTCTTCTGATCTGGTCTCCAGCGGCGTAAGCTCTGCAGAGGAGACAGCCAACAACGTTGTGAAATGAATGGGGAGTGATGTCACCCATAGAGTTACTATGGGGCTTCTGTTGTCGTCTGTGTCCTCTGCACCCGCCTACACACTGAAGCCACAGCTGACAGCTCAGCGTGGGACCGTCCGGATTGGCTGCAGAAAAGGTACGTATAGCGGTTTCTTCTTTACAGGGTTAGATAGGTTAGTGTAAGATCGTGGATGTCTGTAGATGCAGGGATTTTAGTGTTAGGGTGGACTTCTACTTTAACCCGGCACTTAAACCCCCCTCCTGCCCAGACCAATTTTTGGCTTTCAGCACTGTCGCATTTTGAATGACAATTGCGCGGTCGTGCGACGTTGTACCCAAATAAAATTTGCGTCCTTTTTTTCCCACAAATAGAGCTTTCTTTTGGTGGTATTTGATCCCCGCCATTTCTGATCGCCGCTATAAACAAAAAATGAGCGATAATTTTGCAAAAAAGAACAATATTTTTTACTTTTTGCTAAAGTACAAATCCATTAAAAAAATTATTCATCAGTTTTGGCCGATATATATTCTTCTACATATTTTTGGTAAAAAAAAAAATCGCAATCGGCGTATATTGATTGGTTTGCGCAAAAGTTATCGCGTCTACAAACTGGGAATTGATTTATGGCGTTTTTATTATTATTTTTTTTTTTTTACTAGTAATGGCGGCGATCTGTGATTTTTATCGGGACTGCGATATCGGGGCGGAAATGTCGGACATTTTTTACACATTTTTGGGACCAATGACATTTATACAGCGATCAGAAATTTAAATGTCCACTGATTACTGTATAAATGTCATTGGCAGTGAAGGGGTTAACCAGCAGGGGGCAGTGAAGGGGTTAAATATGTTCCCTGGGTGTGTTCTAACTGTGGGGGGGCAGGGCTGGCCGGGACATAACAGATCTAACTGATCCCAGTGACAGGGATCAGTAGATCTGTCATGTCCCCTGTCACAGAACGGGGAACCGCCGTGTTTACAACGGCGGTTCCCCGTTCTGAGGCTCCTAAAGGTGATCGGCGGGTCCGGGCGGACATCGAGTCCGCCCGACCCACGGGCACGCTCGCGCAGCGTGCGGCCGCTGCCGCCAGGGGGCGCGCGGGAGCATGCGCAGTGGAGGACGTCCATGGACGTCCTCCGGGCATTTCAGATCCGCGCTGGAGCCGTACTTTGGCTATAGCGCGGATCTGAAGTGGTTAATGCATTCTATGCATTAAGATTAAAAGCCTTCTGTTTGCAGCAGCCCCCCTAATACTTACCTGAGCCCCATCCAGCGATGTTGCACGTGAGACTTGGCTGTTCGGGCGCCATTGGCTCCCTCTGCTGTTAATCAAAGTCAATGAGAGAGGGGGGCATGGCCAGGCCGCGGCTCCATGTCTGAATGCATACACGGAGCTGTGGCTTGGCTCGGGTGCCCCCATAGAAAGCTGCTTGCTATGGGGGCACTCGACAGGAGGGAGGAGCCAGGAGCTCAGAAGAGGCACCCAAGAAGAGGAGGATCTGGGCTGCTCTGTGCAAATCCACTACACGGATAAGGTAAGTATAACATGTTTGTTATTTTTATAGCAAAAAAAATAAGACTTTAGTATCACTTGAACCATTTCAGCCCCAGAAGGACCCTGAGTGGTTGGTAAGGTGGATGAGTCTGGCAGCAGATAAGAAGGGAGTTACTTAGTGGTTTCAATGGTTAAAAAGGGGCGTATTTTGGAGATGTTACGGAGGGCAAGTCTACAAGCTTTTGACAACGATTGGATTTGGGCCTGGAACGACAGGTCAGAGCCTAGGGTTGCACCCTGGCATGAGGGGAGGGATTGATGGTTGTGTTATTGATTTTGTTGGAGAAGTCAGGGGAGGGGCACGGGCCGGAGGAAAATTTATGAGCTCAGTTTTACAAAGATCAAGTTTCGAGGAAGTGGTGTGACATCCATACTGATATGTCAGTTAATAAGTTAGAAATGTGAGAGGAGACTGAAGGAATGAGGTGAGGAGTGAATTTGGGTGTTGTCAGCATAGAGAAAGTGCTGGAAGCTATGGGAGGTTATCAAGTGACCAAGGGAGGAGGTGTAGATGGAGATACTTGCAGAAGGTTTTTCTTTTACCTTAATGCATAGAATGCAATAGGTAAAAAATCTTCAGCTGTTAGAACCACTTTTCATATTCCCATACAACAACCAATGCAACAAATCTGCCCTCTATATAGCAAATTGCATGCACTACCGTATAATGTGCAAAAGGTGTAAACACTTTTGCACTTTGGTATGTCCCTGTATGCAAAGGGGTTGATTTAGGCCCCTTCCACACTTGTGCAACGTGATTTTACTGCGTTTTTTTTGCCGTGATTTTACCTCGATTTCGAATCAGTACGACTTTGGTCCGACTTCGTTGCAACTTTGGCACAATGAAAACATATTGCAGTCATACAGAAATCGCATCTATATTATTTAGGTGCGATTTGCATGCAACTTTGAGAGTTTAACATTGAAGTCTATGGACCTCAAGTTGCATCAAACTTGTGCCAAAGTAATACAGGGACTACTTTGAAGTCGGCATGACTTGAAGTCATACAGATATGAATGGTACTCATTGGAAATAATGGGTAATGACTTGTCACACGACTTTGCAGTCCCAAGACGCAGGACAAGTCGTATAAGTGTGATAGGGGCCTTACTAAAACTTAAAAGGGCAACATTTGGTGCAGCTGTGCATGGTAGCCAATCAGCTTCTAATTTCATCTTGTTCAATTAAGCTTTGACAATAAAACCTGGAAGCTGATTGGCTACCATGCACAGCTGCACCAGATTCTGCACTCTCCAGTTTTAGTAAATCAACCCCAAACAGTCTGTACAAGTTCTCATGGGGATCTATTCTACACCCAAATTTTATGTTGTACGGTTGCAGTCACCTGTAATCTTGATGCCCGACAGTTGCTTTAGAATGACATATTCCAGCCAGATATGCTGCCAGCATGAAGCAAGGACATTGTTTTGTTAAAATGTCTGCAAATGTGCCATCTCTCAAGGGTAGGTGGCATTGCAGAGAGGATATCCTCCCAGAACAGATATCCTGAGCCCTGCCGTGTCTCATCTTCACTGAGATCAAGTCCCACCAGTGCCATGCGTCCTACACTATGGAGAATATGGGATTAGCTTTACCATGTTCTACATAACGAGTAAATAATTCTGTCTTTTTTTTTTCCTGCAGATTTTAGCTTTTGTCCTCATTAGGAACATTCCTGGATATGCCCGCTCCGTGTACAGCTCCTTCTTTGCCTGGTTTGGTAGAATATCCTTAGAGGTAAGTACCGGTGCATGTTTGGTAAAGGTGCTGGCAGACATCACACAGTGGTCTCTTCTGATCTTACTGCAAAACGCAACACCGCCAGCCCCCATGTGCCCAATCTGCGACCCGAGGGCCACATGCGGCCCTTTGGTATATGATCTGAAGTCCTCGCACCTCATGGGCCTGTAGTGGGAACATTGATTAAGGTAATAGCATTGATCTCTACTAGCTTCATGTAAGATGTTCCCAGTTTCATATTGTCTTCTTCAGCATATCCCCAGCCAAAAACATAACAAGTCCACACTCTCTGACCCTCATTTCCTCTACTAGATCTGCAGTCTCTGACCGTCCTCTCAAACATTATATACAGTATATGTTTAACATTATGTGCGGCCCTTTGGTGATGTCAAGGGCCACATTTGAGGCCCCCCCTTTAGCTCATACGTTGACAATCACTGCCTCAGACACTGAAATATCTTTCCCCAACTCAACATTTTAAACATGATCTGCAAATGCAATTTCCTACTTATTTACTGATATACACAAAGGGTGCAAGCCAATAGCAGGCATTTAGTAAAAATTAAAGCTGAACTCCAGGCAAATGACTAAATACAATGAAATACATAGATGGAAGCTGTTCTACCTGACAGGGTTCAGTTTTTTGCCCCTTTCAGATCAGTTTTGCCCCTAAGATTTATACCACTCCAACACACAGCGCAGTCCTGTTTGGTAGGGGTAGGGGACCTGATCATCCTCTGCTGCAGTTATACTTTCACTTACAGGTCTTAGCCACCCCCCAGCCTGTAACCGGACAGGAAAGGGAGAAGCAACAGACTGATGAGCTCCTCTCTCTATCACTCTGCCCTGTCCTGCTATGAGCATGCTTCTTGCTCCGCAACACACCTAGTTAGCTCCTTGTGTTGCTTCTCCCTCCTCCTGTCTGAGCTCTGCGGTACAGAGACCACAAAAGGGTTGGAAGCAAGTCAAAATCCGGTACTTGCACTGCTTTAGTTTAACAAAAAAATAATTGAATGATCTATTACAGATCTGCGCCTTTTATATCTGTGTGGAGTTCAGCTTTAATCATAATCAGCTGGAAATTAAAATGCCAATGGTAACCTAAGCTGATGCAAAGTTTTGTTAAACTTTAAGGTGATACTAAACGCACACGGTTTAATTTACATCGTATCTTCAATTTCTGTATGTGAATGATGGTACTGCAATTATTATTTTAAAGCGGAGCTCCACCCAAAAGGGGAAGCTATGCTTATTTGCCCCCCCCCCCCTCCGCTGCCTCATTTAGCACTTTTCGGGGGGTTGGAAAATAAGCAGAACAAGGCTTCACTGCCGGTTTCCCTTAAAATGGCGGCAGCACCCCAGAGCTGGGTGAAGACACTGCTGGATTCCTGGACAGGTAAGTATCCTAATATTAAAAGTCAGCAGCTACAGTATTTGTAGCTGCTGACCTTTAATTTTTTTCTAAAGGAGCCCGGAGCTCTTTAATTAACCACTTGCCGACCGCCGATCGGCATCTGACGGCAAAGTGGCTCGTTCCCGCAAATCGCCGTCATACGACGGCGGCTGCGGGAACGAGTTTAGTGAGCACGCGCGCGCCGCCGGAGGCGCGCCCGCACGCTCACTGTGTCCAGGGGGGGCCAGGGAGCGGGTGCGGCGGCTTCGATTGCCGCCGGCTACCTGCGATGGCCCCCCCGGAGCGAGTGAGCGGAGGTCCATGTATGTAAACACGGACCTCCGCTCTGTGTGAGGGGGAAGGGCTGTGATCACAGCCTTCCTTTACGTGAAGGCTGTGACCACTTCCCTTCCCCAGCTAGGCAGTCCCCCATACAGTAAGAACACGCCCAGGGAACACAGTTAACCCTTAGAGCGCCCCCTGCAGGTTAACCCCTTCACTGCCAATGGCATTTACACAGTAATCAGTGCATTTTTATAGCACTGATCGCTGTATAAATGCCAATGGTCCCAAAAAAGTGTCA
>BLSH010154948.1:157341-183422 GCA_018402905.1 Glandirana rugosa
CACTGACCGTCTTTAGGTGGGTGTGGTACTATAACGTTTTTTTTTTTATTTCTAAACAAAAATTTATATATATGGTTAAATTTTGTAAAATGACTATAATGAATAAAAATGAGATATATGGTTTCCGACATAAAAAAAACTTTTACACTGGTCGTCGTCTCCTGATCTTCGAGGAGGATGAATACAAAAGGACGTCTGTCCGACCCTTTCTCAAGACTGTCGACAAATAGTTAATCCTTTTTCCATGAATCTAAAAAAAAAAAAAATTGGTGAAGTCGGGGCCTTCCTAAAGGTCGAAATCCTGGCCTCGGCACGACCGCGCAATTGTCAGTTAAAGCGACGCAGCGCCGAATCGCAAAAAGGGCTCCGGTCCTAAAGCTGGAAATCCTTCCGGGGCTGAAGTGGTTAAAAAAAAAAAAAATCTAAGTACCTTTTTCCTAATTGATAAACAGCTGTCAGAACTCTTTCCCAGCCTGTCTGCAGGAAAACATAAGTAGGAGGAGCTTCTAGTCCTCTGCTGCTGGTCACATTTTCAAAAAAAATACAGCCTTTGGTATATAGAGTAAAAATAAGTAATATCAGTAAAATGTTTTAAATTGGTATATATATTTAAAAACAAATCTTTATTTTTTTTTTTGCAATATCATGGTGTGGGTGGATTTCTGCCAGTCACAGGCTGTCACGCCCCTCCAGCCTGTGTCCTAGAATAAGAGGGAGGTGAAGCCTCCATTAATCTACATGTAGTAGTGTTTAGCTAGTTAGTGGGCATGGAGGAGGAGGGAGGGAGTGGGCTGTCCTTTACCACTGTGTATACACCCACATGTGTGATTCTATAGTCACATGGGCTGCTTAGATGTGACAGGAAATGCTCAGCATAGAAACTCACTAAACTAAAACTAAACTGAGCATGTGCAGAGCTGTCAACACTGCTCTGCAAAATCCCTAGCTGAATTGGGTACATGAGCAGAAAGGGGAGATGGAAAGCAGCAGGATAAAACCATTTTTTTGCAGAATACAGAAAGTGACTGAGTATGAACAGTTTGTAAAACACCATTTATTCATAGTTTTTTCATGATGTGGGTTTAGTGACACTTTAATAATTGGAGAGTATAGCGAATTTTCAGCAAGCACATTTTGTATGAACTTTTATTGTAGTGCTTGTGATGTCACATTCATATTTTAAAACAGTATCTCTGCCATATATTTTTATTGTATTGCTTATAGAGATTTGTAGTTTAGCCAGTAGAGGGAGCTCTCTTTGGCTCGTTGCTATTTTTTTTTCTTGTTCAGTGCCTGTTTTCCCACGCCGCACATGAACGCGCTGCCCGCGCGAGGCACGTGTGAGTGCCTGTTAATTGTTAAAATATATGTGAACCCTCACTTGTAAAACAACCCCTTCAGTTTAAAATAGAAATGAAAGGTTAAATATTTATAGATAAATAGATATAAAAAAAATATAAATACCTTTTTCCGCCTTTCTTAAAAGTGATCACATACTGTGTTCTCAGCTGCATAAGGAGCTCAGTGAGCTGGGGGGGGAGAAACAGCAGCACACTGGTCTTCCCAGTGAATGCCTGTGGGGGAGGCGGTGGCTTGTTAGCACAAGTCTGATCATTGGAGGAGAGCAGCATAGCTAGAGAACTGACTGTCAGGAACACCAGGGATTTCACCTAAAGAAAGCAATACAAAGAAAACAGGATACTTTTTTTTTTTTTCTTTTTTTTACAAGTACAAGTACATGGTACAGCAGGCACATATCGGGAATATAACATTTTTGGTTTACTTTAGGGGTCTCCTAACTTTCTAAGCAAAGGGCCAGTTTACTATCCTTCAGGCGGGCCGGACTGTAGCCAACGGGAATAGGGAATGCCCCGGCACCAATTTCCCATAATTGGTTTTAATGGGAGGAATAGTGTCCCATTGTTGATATCAGTGAGAAGAACAGCGTCAATGTCCGTAGGGGAATGGTGCTCCATCATTGGTGTCAGTAGGGGGAATGGTCCTCCATCATTGTGTCAGTAGAGGGAATGGTTCCCCATCATTGGTGTCAGTAGGGGAATGGTCCTCCATCATTGGTGTCAGTAGGGGGAGTGGTCCTCCATCATTGGTGTCAGTAGGGGATTGGTTCTCCATCATTGATGTCAGTAGGGGAATGGTGCTCCATCATTGGTGTCAGTAGGGGAATGGTTCTCCATCATTGATGTCAGTAGGGGGAATGGTCCTCCATCATTAATGTTAAATGGGGGAATGGTTCTCCATCATTGGTGTCAGTAGGGGGAATGGTTCTCCATCATTGGTGTCAGTAGGGGGAATGGTCCTCCATCATTGGTGTCAGTAGGGGGAATGGTCCTCCATCATTGGTGTCAGTAGGGGGAATGGTCCTCCATCATTGGTGTCAGTAGGGGGAATGGTCCTCCATCATTGGTGTCAGTAGGGGGAATGGTCCTCCATCATGGGTGTCAGTATTGGAATGGTGCTCCATCATTGGTGCCAGTAGGGGAAATAGCCTCCATCATTGGTGTCAGTATTGGAATGGTGCTCCATCATTGTTGTCAGTAGGGGAATGGTGCTCCATCATTGATGTCAGTAGGGGAAATAGCCTCCATCATTGGTGTCAGTATTGGAATGGTTCTCCATCATTGATGTCAGTAGGGGGAATGGTGCTCCATAATTGTTGTCAGTAGGGGAATGGTGCTCCATCATTGGTATAAGTTGGTGGAATAGCACCCCAAGGGCCAGTTAAAGGCAGGCAAAGGGCCACATCCAGCCCCTGGCAACAGTTTGAAGACCACTGATTTACACATTCTTTAACAGACAGGTAGTGGTTAGAGATGAAGAAAAGGCCTTAGCTGTTGATTTTTGCTGACAGTCAACATTTGCATATTAGTATTATAGCCTCTATGGTCTCTAGGCTAACGCAAAGTTTATTTTTGTATCACTGAAAGACCATCTATTTATCAAAGTGTTCTTCTTTGCAGCTCTTCATCTGTCAATACCACATTTGGCTGGCGGCGGACACCAAGGGCATCCTGGTCCTCATCCCGGGCAACCCGGTACTCAACATCATCATCAGCACCTTCATCTTCGTGTGTGCGGCCCACGAAATCTCCCACATAACCAACGACCTGGCCCAGATCTTCGTACCAAAGGAAAGCTCGGCCTTGTTCAAGAGGTTGCTGGGCATCACCGCCTTCTTTTTCATACTCCTGATTTTATCGTCATTACAACATTAATAAGACTTCACAGACCGTCTCCCCGTGGCCCCTCGTCCCGGCAGGCCCAGCAGGCACTTTTTATGGCTTGTTTTGTAAATAAACTATAGCGGGCCAAATCGGAGCAAGATCTGCCCCCAGGTGCGCCCATGAACAGCACTGTACAGGACGACCGTTCCTTTTCTAAAAGCGACTTCCGTTCACACGTCTAGGTAAAGCCGCATGCAGAGGTCTTGGGGGAGAAAGGAAAAAAAAAAAAAAGATACCTCTGATTTTTTTTTTTTGTCACGGTATTCAGAGGTCGATTTTGTGAAGCACCGCTGACCACTCAAGCTGTGAACAGTTGATCTTTATGTGAGAATGTTGAACGGATACGAGTACACCAGTGTTTTAACAAAAAAAAAAATGAGAAAGGACCTTTAGAGAAGTATGTGGTGTGCATTAAGTGCAATCCTTTGCGGGAATAGGGTTTGTAATATGTGTAATTAAACATAACTGAACTTTATAATTTATTTCTTAGGAAAAAGAAATATCCATAGTCGTATTTATTGTTTTGTTATGATGCCCTGTCTGTTTAAAGGAGAGCTCCACTACACATGGATTGGTGAGGCGGGGGGAGGGGACCGTGCTGTTAACTCTTAGATCTGTGCACTCCTATGCCCTGTACTATGTGTATTCCAATCACCAGCACTATAATTACAATTACATGAATGAAAAGGTCACCAAGACCTTAAAGCGGAACTAAACCTTCCTATTGATTTCATTTAAGGAAGCTGCCATCTTGGCCTCGGTTTGATCTTCAACTGCCATGATGCTGCACATGTGACACCAGCCATTTGATAGCTTGACAGTTTGATTGACAGCACAAGCAAATGTGACCGTCACATTCCCGGGATGCCAGAAACGTAACTTTTTTTTTTTTGTTAATTGTTAAAGCGTCTGTTAACCCAAAAAAAATGCTGCTCCTGACTCTTTAGGCCTCATACACACGGACGTTTTTTGATGCCGGCGTTTTCTGGCGTTTTTTGCAGCTCTCCATGTTAGTCAATGGCCCCATAAAAACGCCGACGTTTTTGAGCTGTAGATGGCGTCGGCGTTAGTGAGCTGAATCTAGAACCCACAGCCAGTGCGTTCTGAGGCTGTAACATTTTGGCATTTTTTGACGCCGACGCCACAAAACGCCAACTAATATTGTACCGGCGTTAACCGGCGTTTTTTGACGCCGACGTTTTTAGGTTGAAAAATAGCAGAGGGATGATTTATAAAAAAAAAACGCCTATTGACGCCAATGCATAACGCCGAAAAACACCAATTTTTTTTCCTTGACGTCGGGCCCGACGTTTTGTTTATTTTTAAAGATACGCCCATGTGTATGAGGCCTTAATGTGCAATTAGCAGCATGATGCTTTTTTCTTTTTAAATGATCCCTCTGTATCCCCTAGAATACCTGTGTCATAATGCCAGGACGCTTTAAAGCAGAACTAAACCCATCGATTTAACAGTTTTAAGAAACCGTTAAATTTCGGCACGTGTCGGGCATGTAACTGTCACATTTGCCTGTGCTTTTCCCCATGACTATGCTCTGGGCAGATTGAAACACGTTGGAGGCGTGGCCACGTTGGAGCCAGGGCTGAGGCTGTCGTACAGCTTTTTGTGGTTTTTTTTTTTTTGCAGAGATGTGCGACTTCCAGGACTTTTCCCTTTTCCATTAGTTACTTTTCTGGCATGTTCCGGAATGTAACTGTTTTGGAACTGTTAGATCGATGGGTTTAGTTCCGCTATAAAATGCCAGGAATGAAACTGTCACTTTTGCTTGTGCTCCCAAGCCAACTGTCAAACCATCAAATGACTGGTGTCATAGCTGATCACATGTGCAGCACCATGGCAGTTGCAGATCAAACAGAGAGCCAAGATGGCAACTTCCTTGGCTTCAGAAGATGAGAGGGTTTAGTTCCACTTTAAAGTGCAACTAAACCCATCTGTTTAACAGTTTCAAAAACCGTTGCATTCCTGGCATGCCGGGATTGCTAACTACCACTTTTGCTTGTGCTCCCAACCGTCAAACCATCAAATGGCTGGTGTCTGAACCGATGTGCGGCACCATGGCAGTTGAAGATCAAGCAGAGGCCAAGATAGCAGCTTCCTTGACTTTGAAACATATGAGGGTTTAGTTCCGCTTTAAAGTGGAAGAAAAGCCTAAGGCCCCTTTCACACTTATGCAACTTGTCCTGCGACTTGGGACTGCAAAGTAGCTTGACAAGTCGTTCCCCATTGTTTCCAATGAGTACCATTCATATCTATATGACTTTCAAGTTGTGCCGACTGCAGAGTAGTCCCTGCATTACTTTGGCCCAACTTTGATGCAACTTGAGGTCCATAGGCTTCAATGTTAAACCCTCAAAGTCTCATGCAAATCGCACCTGAATAATATAGATGCGATTTCTGTACTACTTCTGTACGACTTTGTAATATGCTTTCATTGTGCCAAAGTTGCAACAAAGTCGGACCAAAGTTGTACTGATCCCAAATCGCTGTAAAATCGTGGCAAAAAAATTGCGGTAAAAACGCGTCACACAAGTGTGAAAGGGGCTGAAGCCTAACTACTCTTAAAAATGATCACTCCCCCCTCCTCCTACCTATCCCACCTGTATAAAAAAGATATACCGTTTGTACTTGCCTATTTTTAATCTGCTCCATTCCAGTCATGTGATCCTGCAACTCAGGCAGTGCTCAATGACGGCTGGGAATTTTGGAAGCCAGGACGTCACCTGTAGTCTCATGGCCCAGCTGTTGTCCAAGCTCCTTCCTCTCCCCTGCAGCAGCCGAAGCAGCAGGATCATGTGACCAGACCCGATTAAAAATAGGTAAGTATACAGATCTTTATTTTTATACAGGTTCGATGTATAGTATACTCAGTGTACAAAATGTACACAGTCTGGTTCCCAATATGCGGCTCAGCCCAGTTTAATCTGCAATTGGAGTGAGTTATAGTCTGAGCTTTTTCTAGTCTACAACCCCAGTGGGGAGATCTCCCACCATCCCTGCAACAGGTCAGGGTCTGCTGAATTCCTTCATATATTCCTAGACTGTCCACTAGGGGGCCGGTCACACCAGCATTATGGGGTCTCTTACTAAGTTTTGGTTTTAAAGGGCCATAAATAAATCAATACGTTACATTTACAGATCTATGTGATCAGAATCACTGATGTAAGAATTTAATCTGAGAGAGATTTTTTTTACATGTCGCTAATTGCTGTCCTGCATCCCTTGGAAGGACACCGCGGTGAGCCGCCTTTTACACATTTGTTAAAGCGATGCCAAATATTTCATGTTTTTGTGCAGCTGTCAGAACCTTTTACTGATGTATTTGTAAATGGAATTATTAGATCATTTGTCTAAATTGTGTTTTAGGGTTACCGGAGCTTTAAAGTGAACCCATGCTTTAATCATGCAGGGAGAATTAACAGGCTCACGGCAACATGGAAAAAAAGTTATTTGGTGCATCTCTGCAATAAATGCACACTTCACTATGATTCGTGTCTCTTAAAAGTACAGAAAAATGATCTGCCAGAAATCCAGTGAGTTCCTAACTTCCTGTAGTGAGCTGGCAACGCTGCCTCCGCTGCACTGAAATTCCCGGCAGTGTTGCCAGCCCTGTCAGAATTCTCCCCTGCTGGACTACAGAGCACCACCCATTCTCCCCATCTTCATAAATGGGCTTGGGATTTTAGTCAGTGTTTCAGCTTACTACGGGATGTTAGGAACTTGATTTCTGGCATTTTTCTATTCTTGCAGCATTTATAAGGAGACACTACATGGGGAAATGTGCATGTATTGCAGGGATGTACTGGAAACTATTTATTTTTTATTTTTGCCCAGACATAAACTTTAACTGCTGACCCAACCAGCTGTACATACCTCGCCTTCCGTTCCCTAACCTTGATGCGCTCTTCTAGCACAGGATAACATAAAATACCCATTGCTCCTGGGTATAGGGTAGCTTACACCCCTTGACAGCGCTGGTGCTTGGTGATTGGCCCAGTGATATGACATGGGGGTTGGGGAAAGGCTCTTTGCCCTCATGTTAGGGATCTGGTGAGTCTTCAGCCCTGATGATTGATCCAGTGCTGTCATGTAGATGAGAAGAGTGTTTTCTTCCCTTGTGATTAGCCCAATTCTGTCATATGGGAAATGGGAGAGAGTCTTCAGCCCTTGTGTTTGGGACAACATTGCCATATGTGGGTTGGGAGAACGTCCTCAGGCTTCGTGGTTGGCCCAGTGCTGTTACATGGGGATTAAGAGAGAGTCTTTTGCCTTTGTGATTGGCCCAGTGCTGTCATATAGTAGTTTATGAGAGAGTCTTCAGGCCTCTGGATTGACCCAATGCTGCCATATGTGCATTGGGGGGAGTGTCTTCAGAATTTCCCATTGGTGTCATATGTTGGTTGGCAGAGAGTCTTTAGCCCTCTTAATTGATCCAGTACAATCCTATTAGGACTGGAATCTTAAACCTTTGTGATAGTCCCAGTGCTATCATATGGGGGTTGGGAGAGCATCTTCAGCCTTCATAATTGGCCCAGTACTATCATATGGGGGTTGGGAGAGAGTCTTCAGCCTTCCTAATTGGCTCAGTGGTGTCATATTGGGGTTGGGAGAGAGTCTTCAGCCTTCATAATTGGCCCAGTGCTATCATATGGGGGTTGGGAGAGCGTCTTCAGCCTTCATAATTGGCACAGAGGTGTCATATGGGGGTTGGGAGAGCGTCTTCAGCCTTCATAATTTGCCCAGTGCTGTCATATGGGGGTTGGGGGAGCGTCTTCAGCCTTAATAATTGGCCCAGTGCTGTCATATGGGGGTTGGGAGAGCGTCTTCAGCCTTCACAATTGGCCCAGTGCTGTCATATGGGGGTTGGGAGAGCGCCTTCAGCCTTCATAATTGGCCCAGTGGTGTCATATGGAGGTTGGAGGACGTCTTCACCCCTTATTAGTGCTGTCATATTGGGGCTGTGAGAGAGTATTTAGCCTTCGTGATTGGCCCAGTGGTGTTATATGGGGATTGGCAGAGAGTCTTTATCCCTGTGTAAGTCGCAACCTTGATCTAACCTAGGACTTCTCTTCTCTCCCATTGGGGGAAAGAAGTTAAGTTGTTCTCCTGGTTAGGGGGGTAGTTAAAAGAACCCGTTACTTTATCTTGCATAGGCAATAGGACAGTTCCACTTTAAAGTGAACCTATAGGGAAAGAAATACAGATGCTTCCATTGGTGACTGTTTGTAAAAGTGACTGTTCCAGAGACGTCACTCCTTTTCCTGCATGCTACCTACTGAATGACTGACCTGGAACAAGCCCACAAACTGGAGTTCAAAAAAGTTGCTGGCTACATTCTTGTCGCTTAGTGTGTCACGAAGCCAGGGTGACAGCAGCCCTGGAACCAGCACTTTACAAAACAAGTCCGCTCCCCCATCTTTATCTCCTGACGGATTCCCTGTAATGTGGGCAGTTTATGGAAAGATTACTTTGAAGGTCCTTCTCTCAGCTGGTGAAGCTGTCCATCCTGTGATTTTATTCAGAAACCCGTTCTGGTTTTTGGCCCTGTATGGATTTGGACTGATGTCGTTTTTTTTTTTTGGTGTGTTCAGATGTATGGCTATGATTGTGTGTGTGTGTGTTTGTCTATACATTTATCGGTCTTTGTATAGCCTGAAAAGTCATATATGAGAAATGTGGGAAATGTAAATAGGTTTTAAGTCATTTTTTTATTTATAAAATCTGCTTTATTTTGCGTCCTTTTTTCATGGAGTCTGTTCATCTCCAGTCTTGTGGTAGTGGGTGGTCAGTCTGGCCATACATGTTATAATCAAATTGTACAATATCTATAAAGTGAAGGCTTACCTATATAATCCATTCTATTTGTATCCAGTCTAGAAGGCCCTTGCATTGCTTAGTTGTTTGTAGATCCAAAGGAGATTGTACAATCAGATTGTAACATGTATAGCTAGCGTTAATGGGTTCTGGAAATACGACAGTCCAATTGATTTCTGGGTAAATGCCTTGTGTGGCCGCTGAGGTCAAAATCTTTCATATACAAAAAAAAAAAAGACCAATAATTTGCAAGATACACCAGAAGATGTTTTCATGCTGCTACGTGGGCCATCGGCATGGGCTCCTGATCATGTGACAATCACAACGGTCACATGATTGAGAAGCCATGCCGGTGTAAAGTGGTTAAGGCCATGTCAAATAATCATCACATGATTTGGACCACCTGCCCATTAGAGCTGCATGATTCTGGCCAATATGAGAATCACAATTTTTTTTGCTTAGAATAAAGATCACGATTCTCGCGGCGTAACAGCTTACAAAAAAATTGGGCTAACAGCACTGTTTATTTTATTTATTTATTTATTTTTTGAAAGGGTTATTTTTCCAAAAAAATTGTGTTTGAAAGACCGCTGCGCAAATACCGTGTGACATAAAATATAGCAACAACCGCCATCTTATTGTCTAGGGTCTCTGCTAAAAATATATATATAAAGTTTGGACTCCATTAACTGCACTGAAAATCGCAGTAATGCCCGATGGAGATCGCAGGGGGGGGGGGTGAATCGAGTTCGCGATTTTATTACGACTAAGGCCTCATACACACGGACGTTTTTTGACGCCGGCGTTTTCTGGCGTTTTTTGCAGCTCTCCATGTTAGTCAATGGCCCCATAAAAACGTTGGCGTTTTTGAGCTGTAGGTGGCGTCGGCGTTAGTGAGCTGAAAGTAGAACCCACGGCCATCGCGTTCTGAGGCTGTAACATTTCGGCATTTTTTGACGCCGACGCCGCAAAACGCCAACAAACGTCAACTAATATTGTACCGGCGTTTTCCGGCGTTTTTTGACGCCGACGTTTTTAGGTTGAAAAATAGCAGAGGGATGATTTTTTTAAAAAAACGCCTATTGACGCCGACGCTCACTAACGCCAAAAAACGCAGATTTTTTCTCCTTGACGTCGGGCCCGACGTTTTGTTTATTTTTAAAGATACGCCCGTGTGTATGAGGCCTAATTGTGCAGCTCTACTGCCCATGGACAGTTTTCTATTAAAGTGGATGTAAACCTTTCATATGCCCAGTGAAGTGAACAGCCTCAGTTATTCAACTGATGTTGCGTAAATATGGCATTTACCCAGAAATGCTCTTTTTTTTTTTTTTTCTGAAAGGTATTGCCTATTGATTTCCAAGAGGAACTACTAGACGTCCACCTTCCTTCTACTTAATACTCCAGACGTGGGATGTGAATTGTAGATAATTATTTGGACTTGTTGGCTGTGTTGTGCTACTGATTCCTTTGAACCCACTGCAGTGGCTGCCATTTTTGTAGGCTTGGCGGACTGTTGAAGTTATCGATTCACCAGCAACTAGTGATGTCCCTTGTTGATAGGCCGCATCTTCTAAAACATGGGTTTGGTGAACAAGATGGCAACCTACCTGATTTCTAAATTATGTACAGGGCTGCCCTAATTAATCTGATGAATGGCAGGGATATGTAGATGAAGATCTAATTAAAAGATCACAGCAAATATTGGTGGAGAGCTCCATTGTGATAGGCAGATTTTGTGGATCTGACCTTTGTCTGTTGTGGAGCGTAGGCCAAAAAACAGCAGTCTATGGGAAGTGTTCCATTGTCAGCCTTCCAAAAATTCCAACACCCTTTTTAAAAGGGCAGGTTCCTCCACCCGAGATCATTGTTTCCTGCATTTTATTTGCATCTTTGTCCTCTGTCCTTGTGGAACTATCCAAAAATGTCCACTGTTTTCTTTTACATTTCATTATTGGCATCTCCCTGAGTCTAGCCCTGGGCATGAGATGGTGGAGAGAAGATCCATTCCGTAGTATAAACATGCCCAAGTGGCAATGTATAAAGGTAACCTGTCATCAGAGAAACTTGGAATGTGCCATTGGTGACCACTCCTGAAATTGCTGGTTGCAGACCTATAGCAAGCATGCAGATATGGACTTTTGACTTTTCTCCAGTCTTTAGTCGACTAAGTATAAACCTAGTCAACTTCAGATTGCTGGAGAAAAGCCAGATGTCCATGTCCATATGCTTGATCTGGGTCAGCAAACCAGCCAGGCTAATAGCATTTTAAGAAACATGTCCGTAATGACAGCGCCTGTATTTTTTTCCGATGACTGGTATACTTTAATCGCTGAGCAGGCTCTCCTATCGTTGGCCTTACCTTAGGGCAGGGTTTCTCAACCAGGGTTCTATGGGCTCCATGCAGGGGAGGGCTGGCAGCCTTAGGCCTGGGGGGCAAGTCCAGTCAAGTGGCCCATTGAACCACCGAATCAGCTCACCATCCATGCCCACCTGGTTTTAGTATGGATATTGATGTTACGAAGCAAGACAAATATGCTAAAATGTGGTAACATAATTTAATGTCAATAGCAGCAAAGGAGGTTTAACAAAAATAATGCATCAGTACAGCCTCATCAATGCCCACCAATGCAGCCTGATCAGTGCCCATCAATGCAGCCTCATCAGTGTCCATCAATGCAGCCTGATCAGTGCTCATCAATGCAGCCTCACCAGTACACATCAGCTAAGCCTCATCAGTGCCCATCAATGCAGCCTTGCCAGTGCCCATTGGCACAGCCTGATCAGTGCCCATTAATGTAGCCTGATCAGTGCCCATTATAAAGAGCGGGGATCTCCTGCTTACCTGGCGTGGACGCTGTCATATGAAGTCCCGCCTCCTATAACAGACATCATCCATGGTAGGGCCGGCCCTGGGCGCCCCCCCCCCCCCTCTGCTTGCAGTTAGTTGGCGGCCCTGCCCCTGGTCCCTACTTCCTCCACAAAAAGAAAATATTGTCAGCGGGCCATTTTGAATGTAAGTTGGGGTGGCCTGGGGGGAAATTGCCACCCTGGCCCAGCCCTCCCCTGGCTCAATGGAACTCAGGGGTTTCTAGGGGTTCCTCTGGCAATGAGCAATTTCTGCCTCTCAGGTAAGTAGATAAGTTCCCACGTAAGGGAGTAATTCTTCTGAAGACCACAAGTGTAAGGACCATTCTTCCCACTGACCATCACACTAATGTATCTTAAGTTGTAGATATAGAATTTTTTAGCAGGAGTTCCCTGAGACCAGTACGTTATTTCAAGGGTTCCTCTGTGTTGAGAAAGGCTGCCTTAGGGAATCCATGAAAGTCATCTGAGAATATCTCTATTGGGCAATCTCTTACCCTGAGTTGGCTAGGAGGTGTCTGCAGAGGACGAATACTTTCTTTACAATCATCTTCTAGTCCAACCATGATCTGCAGGATCAGATAGCAATCGTCTCATGTCTGTGGTTAGACCCATTGGATCAGTTCTGACCTCCCTGTCCTTAATCTGCCTTACTTGGCTTGATATAAAATGGTCTGATCTAAGGTGTAAGGTGTGTCTTTTATTTTTTTTTATTTGCCATGATTAAGATTTGGGTTGGGAAAATACTTGTGTGACGTTTTATCTGTTGTACATTCTGTTCTTTTATGTTATTTATATACACGTGCTTGTGGTTACCTCCTGATCAATGTCTTTTCATGAGCTTTATTTAATTTGTTAAGATGTGCATATGGAATATCTGAGTAAAGGACAAGTAAGAAAATCCTTTGTTTCCATGTGTTTGATTATTCCTGTTATATAGTAATTTTTCCTTAAAGGGTTACTAAACCCGGGACCCCGCATTCGCTATATCTGGTCTTCCACAGTACACAGAACATAAGAATGCAATTATTTTAGTAAATCTAAACTGCTAAATCTCTTTTCTCATCAGCAGTATATAGCAATCTTGTGACGTCTATCAGTGTCTGGTTAAAGCTTGTAGGAGGAGCTTTCATTCTCCTCTGACTGTCCTATGAGGCTGCAGGAACCCTGATCCTCTGTCTGGACAGTGCTGAATAGCCCCCTTTCTGATAATATACACTCTCCCAAAAAATACTGACTCTAGCAATACACACCAAACTGAGCATGTGCAGAGTGCCCCCTAAGGCTCTATCAACAGATGGATTGGGGACAGTGGAAGAAGGGGAGAAAACAGGATCAAACAGCCTTTTTACACATTGCAGAGGATTAACCCCTCAGGTTCCACAGCGAGTATAACAAGCATGCTTTACTGTATATACAGACTGATTTTACTGTTGTGGGTTTAGTAAAAATTTAAAATGTAAGCTTTTTAAAGGATCCATCCTATATTGATCACTTTACAGTTGACCCCCTCCCCCCTGCATTGGTCTTATGTTTTTTCGGAAGTTAATTAGTGGGATCCCCCTACCAGCGATCCCAGATCTTCCTTTTGTACAACTGTGATTCCATCCCGACTTCTCTTGCTGCTCTCTGCACTTATCGTATGAAATGTCACATGACATAAAGCCGTAAGGGAAGTTGAAGATGCAAGATTTACCCTACTATGCTGGACGGGGCACCCCACTGATCAGAGGTCTAACTGAAGCTTGGGGCCAGGGTTAGTACATCTTCATTGTGGAACAGGAGTGTGATGATGTCATCATCACCAAACATCCTTTCAATTGATGGAAGAAAAGTGTCCAAAAACCTCAATATAAACGTGTGCATTTATTGAAGATTTAATGACTGTCATCTCCCCCGTACCTTTACCTGACATGCAACCCGTACCTTTACCTGACATACAACCCATAGCCGTACCTTTACCTGACATACAACCCATACCCATACCTTTACCTGACATACAACCCATAGCCGTACCTTTACCTGACATGCAACCCATACCCGTACCTTTACCTGAAATGCAACCCATACCCGTACCTTTACCTGACATGCAACCCATAGCCGTACCTTTACCTGACATACAACCCATACCCGTACCTTTATGCAACCCGTACCTTTACCTGACATACAACCCATAGTCGTACCTTTACCCGGCATACAACCCAGACCCGTACCTTTATGCAACCTGTACCTTTAACTGACATACAACCCATACCTGTACCTTTACCTGACATGCAACCCACACCCCTTAACTTTACCTGACATGCAACCCATACCCATACCTTTACCTGACATACAACCCATACCCGTACCTTTACCTGACATGCAACCCAATATCATCAATGATTGTGGAAATTTGCATGTTTTTGTCTTCATACATTTCATTGGAACGGCACCAAACAAAAGTTCCAGCATCATCACCCAGCGCAATGCAGATTGGTGATTCATCACTGAATATCACTTCCATCCAGTTATCCACAGTCCATGATTGCTTTTCTTTAGCCCACTGTAACCTTGTTTTTTTCTGTTTAGTTTGTTGATGGTTTTCATTTGGCTTTTCTGTATGTAAATCCCATTTCCTTTAGCCAACATCTTACAGTTGACTTCAGCTTCTGACCATTTGTTTTGTTGTGCATTTTCTGTTTTTAAGGCATATTGCTTTACATTTTCTTTCCTGACGCTTTGATGTCTTCCTTGGTCTACCAGTACGCTTCCCTTTAACCACTTGCCGACTGTATCGTGTGGATATACAGCGGCAAAGTGGCTCTGCTGCGCAGATCGCTGTCTATAAACTGCGATCCACGCGAGCGGGTGCCCGCCACATGCTCCTTCAGTGGGGCCGTGGGTCGGGCAGACTCTGTGTTCGCTGACGACACACGATTGTCTACTACAGAGGAAGAACGGGGAACTGCCGATGTAAACACGGCCGTTCCCCGTTCTGACAGGCGGCATGATAGTGATCTACTGATCAGTTAGATCTGTCATGCCCCTGCCAGCCCAGCCCCCATACAGTTAGAACACGCCTAGGGAACACAGTTAACCCCTAGATCGCCCCCTACAGGTTAACCCAAAATAAAGGTCTATTTGTGGGGGAAAAAAAGACGTCAATTTTGTTTGGGTACAACATCGCATGACCGCACAATTGTCAGTTAAAGTGACGCAGTGCCAAATCGCAAAATGTGCTCTGGTCAGGAAAGGGGGTAAATCCTTCTGGGGCTGAAGTGGTTAACAACCTTCCTATTTGATTTGTTTGAAAAACATCATTAACACCTAAACAGAAAAAAACAAGGTTACAGTGGGCTAAAGAAAAGCAATCATGGACTGTGGATGACTGGATGGAAGTGATATTCAGGGATGAATCACCAATCTGCATTGGGCTGGGTGATGATGCTGGAACTTTTGCTTGGTGCCGTTCCAATGAAATCTATGAAGACAACTGCCTGAAGAAAACATGCAAATTTCCACAATCATTGATGATATTGGGTTGCATGTCAGGTAAAGGTACGGGGGGAAGATGACCGTCATTAAATCTTCAATAAATGCACACGTTTATATTGAGATTTTGGATACTTTTCTTATTAGTTTTACCAGCTTAACTGATGGAATCCTTGCTCTTAGTATATCTAAAGCCAGGATTTTTTTTATCTTAATGCTACAGTACATGATGCAGGAAACATATTTATACACTATGGGTTATAGGCTCATGCCTTCAAATGATTAGGCACTGGCAAGCTTCAAAAGCCCCCTCCCATATAACCCTACTCCACTCCGTGAGTCCTCAGTTTTTTGCTAGTGTCTGAAGGTGATGGACTTCTCCTTCATGGAGAAATCAGCTTCACTAGTTTATTTTTTGGAATTCTTCAATCAACACTCGCTGTCTTCTAATGCCTACAGAGAAGCAATGTATCCGGATTGGTGCAACACCAGTAAAGACTTGGTAGCCATACCTGGACCCAAAGCTGTAGGGGCAGCCTGTAATGTTGCTTCGGGCACTGGAGCTTGCATAGGGTGCTAACCTTTGCACTTGGGTGGAGTTAGCTGTAGGGTGCTATACAGGTCCAGACCCATGATCTATCACAATGGAACCCAGTTCCTGAAGACCCCTTGGTAGGTGTGCCCACCATGACAGGCAAAGCATGGATGTTCACTTTTTTATGATTTTTTTTTTTTCATGTGGCGAGAGGTTAGAACCACTGTCAGGCTTTTGTTGCATTCTATACCCCTGTTAGGCCCGGTTCACACTGGTGTGAAATGCGCTCCGACTTTCAGAGCACACGTCACATGACAAGTCATGGCCCATTAAGTGCAATGGAACTGTTCTAATAGGAGTCACTTGAGTCGCTCCAACTTAGAAAAAGGTTCCTGCGCTACTTTTGGTCCGACTTTGGCACGACATGCATTGACCTCTGTTCACCAGAATATAAATAGTGCAGACATTGGTGACAACTGTCTAAGAGGGCATTTCTTTCATTTTGGAAAGATATTCTCTCATTTTCTAACAGCGTAGAATAAAATTCCTGAAGTACCCTTCATCTCCATTCTGGGGTTTTTTTTCTTTTTTCGTTCAGCCCGCTGGGTGAATGAGAAAAAGCTTTTAGTATGTACCGGGCTTAACAGTCTATGCCAACACCAGTCAATCATGGGAGATGGCATCCCCCCCTCCAGCGCAAAGAAGGTGATTGATAGTGAAACATGCACATCTGAGGCTATCAGACCTTTGCCTCCACTCGGGTATCAGATTACACTCAGTTCTTTGCTCTATGCTATGCAATGTGTGGCATCAGATCTCCTCCACTTGCCTTCTGAAACTCAGGAAAGCTGTGTAAATTCTGGACTTTGAACAATTGTAGAGGAGAGGGCTACAGATAAACATCCCTGTATACCACCTGAGGTATACCCACTTCTCTGGGTATATGTGAGGGTGTACAACCACCTTAACATACATTAAGTAGGCTTTAAAAGGAATTAATTTGGAATGTATGAAGGATTAAGCTAATTATTTTCCTAAAACTTCCTAAACGTTACACCCAGGATTTTCAATTAGATTATTTCTTACACTCCCAAGACTGGAGCCTAAGGCTGGTCATACATGATTCATTTTCTTTTGCCTGACCAGCGGGTTGAGCAGTGAGCTATTGCAACTGCCAGTGGGGCCGGCAGTATACAAGGATCAGTGTTGCCAGCTATAGTCGGCGGCACTGATCATTTGGAAAAAAAAACTGACTGGCTGGTTGTACGTACGACGATCTATCTACATCCAGCTTGCCCATACATGGATTGAAATTCGGCTGGTCAATGCTGAACAGCCTGAATTTTGATCCATTATCCATTTGCTGCTCCTGGCCCTGCCCTCTCTCCCCCAATTGGCTGACTGACTTTGACAGCCACGAAAGCCAATGGCGCTGCTGCTGTGTCTCAGCCAATCAGGAGGAGTGTCCCGGATGGCTTAGATATTCGTGGACAGCGTTGGAGAGAGAAGGGGCTCAGGTAAGTAATTGGGGGATGCTGGGGAGGCTGCCACACACAAAAGGTTTTTATTTTAATGCATAGAATGCATTAAAGCGGAGGTCTGCCAGGGAAAAAAAAAATGTCAGCAGCTACACATACAGTAGCTGTTGACTTTTAATAATAGGACACTTACCTGTCCTGGAGTCCAGTCATGTCTGCACCCGCCGCCGATCTTGGGATCGGGGGTTGGGTGCAGCCGTGTCCATTGCGGGTAAGGGAACCCAGACGTACAGCTTCACGCCGGGCACCTTATTGCGCATGCGCGAGGCTCGGCTGCCCTCTGCTATTGGCCAGGCGGCCAGTAACAGAGCGAGGAGGGAGCCGGGCTGCTGGTGTCAGCATCTGACGGCGGCTGCCAGAACGCGCACTGTTACCGGGGAGGGCCAGGGAGCGGGTGCTGCGGATTCGATCTCCGCCGGCTACCCACGATGCCCCCCCCCCGGAGTGAAAGAACGGAGGTCTGTGTAAGTAAACACGGACCTCCGTTCTGTGAGGGGGGAAGGGCTGTGATCACAGCCTTCCTCTACATGGAAGCTGTGATCGCTTCCCTTCCCCTGCTAGGGCAGTCCCCCCACAGTTAGAACACGCCCAGGGAACACTGTTAACCCTTAGAGCGCCCCCTGCAGGTTAACCCCTTCACTGCCAATGGAATTTACACAGTAATCAGTGCATTTTTATAGCACTGATCGCTGTATAAATACCAATGGTCCCAAAAAAGTGTCAAAATGATCCAACATGTCCGCCCTAATATCGCAGTACCGCTAAAAATCACAGATCGCCGCCATTACTAGTAAAAAATAAAAACCCCAGAAATTAATTCTCATCATCCGTAAACGCGGCCACTTTTGCGCAAACCAATCAATAAACGCCGATTGCGATTTTTTTTATCACAAATATGATGAAGAATATAAATCGGCCAAAACCGGTGAAAAAAAAATGTTTTTTTATATTTTTTTTTTTTTTGAATTTGTATTTTAGCAAAAAGTAAGAAATTTGTTTTTTTTTGCAAAATTGTCGCTCCTCTTTTGTTTATAGCGGCGATCAGAAATGACGCAGTGGTGATCAAATACCACCAAAAGAAAGCTCTATTTGTGGGAAAAAAAGGATGCAAATTTCGTTTGGGTACAACGCCGCACGACCGCGCAATTTTCAGTTAAAGCGACGCAGTGCCGAATCGCAAAAAGGGCTCTGGTCAGGAAGGGGGCAAATCCTTCCGGGGCTGAAGTGGTTAAGCAAGTAATGGATAAATGGAGAATGCTAGTGCTATTTTAGGAGAGGAAAAATGCCCACATCCCTGGATAAAGCAAACTACAAAGAAAACCCTCTAATTGGGACGTTTGAAGGCATTAATTCCAAAGATTAGAGAAATATCATAAAATATATCAATTTTATTTGAACATAGAACAGGAAAATCAAAATTTTAAAATGAACCTATGCTGTCAGAGGAGTGCGGTTTAACAAGGTTACAAAGCATAAAAGATAGAATGACAAGGTTGATATAACCACAATACTCTGTTGTTGAGTGCAAAGTGTACCCAACGTGTTTCAAGCTGTGCTCTTCATCAGGGCAAGCAAGTAATAGCGCAATATTTTATTGAAAATAGGGTAACCAACCAATCACTTGTCCGCTTTCCTGACTAATGACTTATCTGTCGAGCCCAGATAAGGAAGGATTGATTTTCCCTATTAGTTTACAGTTTAGCCAACATGTACTTTTTAGGCTGATATTCAAATGGCAGGAAATTTGACTAAGAGCTGCATAGTAACAAAAGAATAACTATATTTGGTGATCCATTGTAATCCCTGCTGTGATTCTAAGGTCGTGATTTACCTAAAAGGTGCAAAAACACTCCAGAACGATATTTTTTATATAAAAGTTATACTTTTTTATTGCAGTTAAACACACAGAAATGTTTACAGTGCTGAATGGGATGGCAATACCAGATCTGGTGACTTCTCACTCCTATGTACAAAACGTTGATCCTTGTCAATGAATTTCAGTAAATGCTGGAATGAAGTAAACTTCATTCGACTCATTTAGTAAGGTAGGTAGCAATGAGTGAATTGTACTAATGCACGCTACAACCGGCCAGCTACCATCTTATACTCTTCTTGGATGACATTCGATTGACGGATTGCCCATCACCTTTGCTGCTTGTACTGCCATCCTGTGTTCAGTGAAAGTTCTTTGTTGTCATTTTAATAAAGTTCATTAAAAAAAAACCTGATACAATTTATAAAAAAAACAGATGGATGAAACTGTCCCATGAGCCATGCAGGTGGGTCATTTTCTTGGTTAGAAAAGGTGGTGTTATAAATTCATGGCTTCTGTCAGTTTCCTCTCTTCAGGTATACCATTGACCTGCAATAATAAGGTACACTCCAGTCAAAATTGAACATTAAACCTTGACAGGCCTGCTTTCATCTTCATTGTTTTCATGCAGACGTATCTATAGTGAATCAGTCCCCATCTCCCTTTATAAGTATTCTGGTGATCTGAGAACCCCTTCCTGTGATACATGAGAGATGTTCCCGAACAAACCCACCGCAATGCTTGTGCTAAAATGTTTCACACTGCCAAAGTCAGATTCATATGTTCCCTATGGAATCATTCTCAGTTCGCTGTTGCTGCTGATTTTTGTTATCATTTATATAAATGCCGAAGACTAAACTGCTCACAACCGCCAAATGGATTCCAGATGGCTTTTTTACAAGGACAAAAAAAAAGCAAAAAACTGTGCTTAAAATAAAACAAATGACTTATAAAACCCTAAAACATCATAAGCCGCAACTCTACTGTGAAATATTAACACCGTGGGATAGTCGTGCTACACATGAGATAATAGATCAATCATAAATATCAATATTAAGAGGAAAAACATAAACAGTTTACAAAAATAATACTAAACAATCAAAATTAAGTCCCAGTGAGAATAGCGTGAAGGAAATTGAGTATTCTTCATATCAGTCCTGCGTGTTTCGTCACAGATGACGCTGTTTGGGTCACCTCATCTGTGCTGAAACATGTAGGGTGGAGCAATGTGCTGATGTCATTGTGTATCTCTGTTCACGTAAGTGAGGGTTGTCTGCTATATGCCGCCTAGCGAGGTTTCTTTTAAAGGCTTTTTTTGCATCATATGGATGTTAAGTGCAATTTTATGTTTTTAATAAATGTACCAAAAGGTTTTTACACTATGTCTTTCTGTGTTTTTGGGGATGAACCCATGGGGATGGTATAGAGAAGATCACCATGGTCTACACATCTGCCTCTTAAGGAACCCCACAGGAACACTGCAGGAAGACCCTGGCTGGGTTGTTTAGCCACACGCTCTGTTGACCTAGGTCTTGTATTGCTGGTATGTAGAGTTGAGTGAACCCGAATGGTAAAGTTCGGGTTCGTACACCGAATCCGAACGTTTGAGAAAAACGTTCGGGTTCTGGTATTTCATCACGCATGTTGAATAGCTGCAGGGCAGCCAATCAACAAGCGTTTCACTGTTTTTTCCCTAGAAGCCATCACAGCCATGCCTACTAATGGCATGGCTGTGATTGGCCAGTGCATCATGTGACCCAGCCTCTTTATAAGCTGGAGTCACAGTGCTGCATGTCACATGCTCTCAGGTTAGTGTAGGGAGAGGATGCTGCCGGCACTGTGAGGGACAGATTGCAGTGATAATAACTAGGTAGAGATGACTACTACTGCTTTGAGGGACAAATTGTAGATCTATAACATCTCATCCTGCATTACAGAAAGATCTGATTACAGAACGATCTCTCATCCTACATTACAAAACGATCTGATTACAGAACGATCTGATACTGGACTAGGTAGAGATTACTACTGCTTTGAGGGACAGATTGCAGATCTAATAACATCTCCCATTTTTCTTCCTTTTGCAGCCCTCTAGCACTTTCCAGGACTTTTTTACAGTCATTTTTGTGCCAAAAAGTTTGGGTCCCCATTGACTTCAATGGGGTTCGGGGCAAAGTTAAAATAACGTTCGGTACCGAACCCGAACGTTTCCAGAAAGTTCGGCTGAACCCAAACGTCCAGGTGTTCGCTCAACTCTACTGGTAAGCTTGCATTTTCACCACATAAAGGTGTTGGTGTCACAGCTTGGATCTCACTAACGGTGATGGATGGTCACTATATATATGGAACTTTTGAGCATGAAGAGTACTCTATTTCCTTCATCACTCCACCCTACGCATTCGGCACAGATGACATCCCAGAACGACGTCATCTGTGACGAAATGCGCAGGATAGATATAAAGAGTACTCAATTTCCTTCATGATATTCTCACTGGGACTTAATTTTGATTGTTTGGTATTATTTTTGTGAACACTGTTTATGTTTTTCCTCTTTATATCAATATTTATGATTGATCTATTATCTCATTGTATAGCACGACTCTTATGTTTATTTCACAAGAGCAAGTTACAAAATGACATGTAATTACAATGTAATCTGATTGGTCACACACAGACTTTTCTCCATTTTTTGTCAACTATCCAAAATGCGGCATAAGATCAACTAACATGTTTCCTTTTGAGCTACAATGTTATCAATTGGGAAGAGCTATCGAAATCCGGTTCTCAGGAGGTTCGATGAATTAAGCACCAAACCCCATTCAATTCTATGGGAGCTGAATCTTATTTTTCATCTGGACTTTTTCCAAGGCCATTCTGTAAGCTTTTGTTCATGGGTAGCTGGGCACTGGATGATATCTATTAATTAAACAATTCTTAATACAGTGGGAAGAGGGTATTTTAATGCTGTTAAAAGGGCAATATTAAAAATACTCAAATACTTTTCATAACTTGCCTTAAAATTGCAAATTAGATTAGAGAACAGTTCAATGTACTTCTTTAAAAGTGACATGTTTTATTTGCCAGCAGCAGCTGGGGATCTGTCATTTAAGCCGGCCATAGATGGTTCAAATCTCGGCCGCTCCCTGCTGAATATGGGCAGGCTGAATTGATCAACTTGGGTATAATCAGCCTGTCAGATTTTTCATGCGATTATTGTCAGCTGCTATAGCCACTAGCAATAATTACTGCGTTTCCTCCCGGCCGGGAGAACAGAATAGCAGTTAATGTTGATGGTAATGGCGAGCTTTAGCGGTGATAGTACTAATATTAAATGACAGATCCTCAGCCAGCTCCTATTTGTAAGCAAACCGGCCAAGGATTCTGGGAGACCTCACTAAGCATATTTGGTCAATGACGTCACCCAAAATCCCCGGATGGCCTGTTGACATACAGCAGCTGGCCAAGGATCTTATATTTGCAATGGGTGTAGTGACTGGGCAGCATCATTGGGAGTTGGGTCATTGTGAGTGATGAAGATCTACAACAATGGATGACGTTAGTTTTTACATCGGGATTGTTTATTTTTTATGTATTTATTCTATTTTCAAATAAAGTACTTTTTTCCCAGTGTGAGTTTTCTACTTTACAGTGCATTTTGGGAATAAGAAATAAGGGGTGTACCCTATAGGGATGGGGGCAGATATCCGGGGACCCCCTTATTCTAAAGTGGGTTTAATGTCCTACTTTTCGCTGCTCTATGCCTAGATAAGAGTCTGGTATGAATTTTAGGGGGCACCCCCTATACTGTCTTCTTTTTGTTAAGCAACAGATAAAAATTGTGAAAAATGGCATGCCCCCACCCCCCCCCCCAGCAAGTGTGCAGGATACCTTGCTGGAAAAAGCCTCATCCCAACAACCCATCTTCCAAAAGGGGTGTAGGGGTTTGTGAGATTTATTGGGATCTGGAAACTCCTGTTAGGAGTAAGGGGGCCCCAAGACATCAGGCCCCCCAACCTAGATGAATGCGTACAGGGTACATAATAGTACCCCTTGTTACTCATTCACAAAATTAAATAAAATCACCCACAATGTGAAAAAGTCCTTTATTAAAAATGAAAAAAAAAAGTCAACATCGTATAACAATGACCCGTCTATGTTGATCTGTCACACTACTGCCGCAAAATGACAGACCCCTGGCTGGCTGCTACTGTACAGCCGTGGCCAAAGGTTTTGAGAATGACACAAAATATTAATTTTCACAAAGTCTGCTGCTTCAATTTTGATAATTTGCATATACTCCAGACTGTTATGAAGAGTGATCAGATGAATTGCAATTAATTGCAGAGTCACTCTTTGCCATGAAAATGAACTTAATCCCATAAAAAAACATTTCCACTGCATTTGTGAAAAAAGCTTCAGAGGGCCCAAGAAAGTCCAGCAAGCGCCAGGACCATCTCTCTACAGTTGATTCATCTGCGGGATCGGGGCACCACCAGTGCAGAACTTGCTTGGGAATTGCAGCAGACAGGTGTGAGTGCATCGGCACACACAGCGAGGTAAAAACTTTTGGAGGATGGCCTGGTGTCAAGAAGGGCAGCAAATAAGCCACTTCTGTCCAGGGAAAACATCAGGGACAGACTGATATTCTGCAAAAGGTACAGGGACTAGACTACTGAGGACACTTTCTCTGATCAATCCCCTTTCCAATTGTTTGGGGCATCCGGAAAAAAACCTTGTCTAGAGAAGAAAAGGTGAGCGCCACCATCAGCCCTGTGTCATGCCAACAGTAAAGCATCCTGAGACCATTCATGTGTGGGGTTGCTTCTCAGGCAAGGTAATGGGCTCACTCACAATTTTGCCTAAGAACACCGCCATGAATAAAGAATGGTACAAAAACATCCTCCGAGAGCAATTTCTCCCAACCATCCAAGAACAGTTTGGTGAGGAACAATGCCTTTTCCAGCATGATGGAGCACCTTATCATAAGGCAAAAGTGATAAACAAGTGCTTTAGGGAGCAAAACATTGAAATTTTGGTTCCATGGCCAGGAAATGACTCAGACCTTAATCCCATTGAGAACTTGTGGTCAATCCTCAAGAGGCGGGTAAACAAAAACCCCCCCACAAATTCTGACAAACTCCAAGCATTGATTATGCAAGAATGGGCCGCCATCAGTCATGATGAGGACCAGAAGTTGATTGACAGCATGCCAGGGCGAATTGCAGAGGTCTTGATAAAGAAGGGACAACACTGCAAATATTGACTATTTGCATGAACTTAATGTAATTGTCAATAAAAGCCTTTGATACTTATAAAATGCTTGCAATTAAACAGGGTGGGCCATTTATATGGATACACCTTAATAAAATGGGAATGGTTGGTAATATTAACTTCCTGTTTGTGGCACATTAGTATATGTGAGAGGGGAAACTTTTCAAGCAGGGTGGTGACCATGGCGGCCATTTTGAAGTCGGCCATTTTGAATCCAACTTTTGTTTTTTTCAACAGGAAGAGGGTCATGTGACACATCAAACTTATTGGGAATTTTACAAGAAAAACAATGGTGTGATTGGTTTTAACATAACTTTATTCTTTCATGAGTTATTTACAAGTTTCTGACCACTTATAAAATGTGTTCAATGTGCTGCCCATTGTGTTGGATTGTCAATGCAACCCTCTTCTCCCACTCTTCACACACTGATAGCAACACCGCAGGAGAAATGCTAGCACAGGTTTCCAGTATTCATAGTTTCAGGTGCTGCACATCTCGTATCTTCACAGCATAGACAATTGCCTTCAGATGACCCCAAAGATAAAAGTCTAAGGGGATCAGATCGGGAGACCTTGGGGGCCATTCAACTGGCCCACGATGACCAATCCACTTTCCAGGAAACTGTTCATCTAGGAATGCTCGGACCTGATACCCATAATGTGGTGGTGCACCATCTTGCTGGAACTATGATGTCGGTGATAGGGAATTGCTGGCCATCAAGTCGGCTTTGGAGGAATGGCGGTACCTCCTGGAAGGAGCAGCTCACCCAGTATTGGTTTTTACTGACCATAAAAACCATAAAAAAACCCTATGCTGTGAAGATATGAGATGTGCAGCACCTGAAACTACGGATACTGGAAGCCTGTGCTAGCATTTCTCCTGCGGTGTTGCTATCAGTGTGTGAAGAGTGGGAGAAGAGGGTTGCATTGACAATCCAACACAATGGGCAGCACATTGAACACATTTTATAAGTGGTCAGAAACTTGTAAATAACTCATGAAATAATAAAGTTACGTTAAAACCAAGCACACCATTGTTTTTCTTGTGAAATTCCCAATAAGTCTGATGTGTCACATGACCCTCTTCCTATTGAAAAAACAAAAGTTGGATTCAAAATGGCCAACTTCAAAATGGCCGCCATGGTCACCACCCATCTTTAAAAGTTTCCCCCCTCACATATACTAATGTGCCACAAACAGGAAGTTAATATCACCAACCATTCCCATTTTATTAAGGTGTATCCATATAAATGGCCCACCCTGTACTTCAGTATACCATAGTAACATCTCACAAAAAGATCTGAAAACACTGAATCAGCAGACTTTGTGAAAATTAATATTTTTGTCATTCTCAAAGCTTTTGGCCACAGCTGTATATATAAACAAACAGCCAGGGCTTCTGGATGATGTTATTGACCAAATATATATTGGTCTTTTTGCCAAAGTTGTGCTAGAGCCGCAAAATGACAGATTCCCAGCTGATGATTGTTTAAAAACATCATCCGGGAGTT
>BLSH010154948.1:183432-214072 GCA_018402905.1 Glandirana rugosa
ACTACAAAAATTTGTTAGTAGTCGACCCTTAGACAGTAAAACGCCGAGATCGTGTTGAAACCGTTTTTCTGCTTATATATAAACCAGTTATTGTAGTAGGTCTTCGGGACCGACAAACAAATATATATCCCCCCTCACATATACTAATGTGCCACAAACAGGAAGTTAATATCACCAACCATTCCCATTTTATTAAGGTGTATCCATATAAATGGCCCACCCTGTACTTCAGTATACCATAGTAACATCTCACAAAAAGATCTGAAAACACTGAATCAGCAGACTTTGTGAAAATTAATATTTTTGTCATTCTCAAAGCTTTTGGCCACAGCTGTATATATAAACAAACAGCCAGGGCTTCTGGATGATGTTATTGACCAAATATATATTCGTCTTTTTGCCAAAGTTGTGCTAGAGCCGCAAAATGACAGATTCCCAGCTGATGATTGTTTAAAAACATCATCCGGGAGTTTAGGTGGGTGAACTGGTCAAATATGGCCAATTGGAGTTTCCATCAGAAGCCCATGTGAGAGGGTGTCAACACGTTTTGCACATACGGTAAGATCTAATGTCATTGATAAAGCTCAAGTAATTGTACAGTGATCATTAAAAGTAGCAAAAGAGCTATGTGTCTGGGTATTCCATGTGATATATCACAAAAGGCTTTAAATAAAAAGAAACAATTGACTGTTGATTATACTTACTTCGAACCTCTGAAATGTTGCCATGCGGAATTCTCCTTTGGATTCGGAAAGCAGTAATGAAGAGGAAGAACAATATGAAATTCCCTGTTCTGCTTCCATATGCAGTTCTTACACGTTTGTTTTTTGTCAAACAGGATAAAGTTTTAAATGTATTTTAAAACTTCCTATATGCAAGAGAGTCCAACCTCCTGACTTTTTCTTCTATTTCTTGGGGACAGTATGAAAATCACAACAGTCAACATGTATCTCTATGGTCCCTGCAAATTTGACCTCCAGAGCCCCTGGATCTCCTTACTACCAATTACACCAAAAACAGTGAAGAATCTTCTTTTCGCCAGCTTCTAGTATGGGTAGATGGATTTATTTCTTCATTTCACATGGTCTTATTTTTTAATCGACTGCCACCTCTATCAATTTGATCTTTTATAAACAAACTGAAAAAATATCAAATGTGGCGCAGGTCATATTTAAGGGGGCTACAGTGAGCACAAATGTGGAAGCATTGCTTTGTAAAGAGACTGTATAGCACTGTAATAGAACGGTAACATGTCTCCAGTCTATTACTGTCTAATAAAGCATGTTCACAGTCTCTGACTAGGTGCCGTTGCATTTCTGCAGTCTCTAACAGCTTTCTGTTGCTTTATAGCAGTGGTTCTCAACTCTGGTCCTCGGGACCCACCAACAGGCCAGATTTTAAGTATTACCTTGGGAAGATGCAGACTAGAATACTGCAATCACTGAGCAGCAACTGATATCACCTGTGATGTATTTCAGTTATCCTGCAAACCTGGCCTTTTAGTGGGTCCCGAGGACCGGAGTTGAGAACCACTGCTTTATAGTCACTGAATATTATGTGCGGTCCTTCAGTGATGTCAAAGACTACACTTAAGGCCCCCTATTTTAAGTAAGTTGACCATTACTTGCATACAGGGTGGGCAATACTTATGGGCTTCGGAGCTCCCTTATGTATCCTTCAATTGAAGCCTGAAGGAAGCAGTGTTTGCAAGCACTGTGCACACCTATCTACCCTAAACCATGGCCTGTCACTAAATTAAACCATATACCCACAATGTTTTGCTCTACTGACCTGGATTGTGTTGCTGAGGTATTGCTGTCTGATGTGGTATTGTCCTAGGAAACACAATAAGACATTTGTCAGTTCATGGTGGAACCTTCTGCATATCAAGCAATGTTTTTTATTAGACAACACATTACACAAAATCATTAAAGGATATCTTTTGTCGTGACTACACTGGAGGCTTCCCCTCTCCACTGACATCTCTGTGGCACCCGGCATTCTGCACCCCAAATGAGAAAATCCTTAACTGGTGGCCAGTGACCTATAATGTCAGTGGCTAATACCCTGCTACAAGCCAACATCCATCATCCAAGGTCCCTCATTAGTGGCATCCCCACTGCGTATTCACAGGAACTGTACCCCTGATGAGGACTATTGGGAAGAAGCTGATAATATGTACAGGAGGTTCCGAGAGAGAGGCTATCCCCACAGAGTCATTAAGAGAGTCAGGAAACTAGCATCAGGTTGTAGCAGGAGCGATTTGCTGTCTGTGCTATCTATGCCATCCCCTATGGACCCAGTACGGGTCATTACCCAATATGGGGCTCAGTGAGAGGAAGTGAGGTCCATCTTGAATAGACAGTGGCATTTCCTGGCCTGTTCCCTGCAATTGGCTGCAATAGTGGACCCAAGACCCTATATGGTCTCAAAATGAGCCAGAAATCTTAATGATGTGCTGATCTAGTCCAAATTTTATGTGGGAAAAACTAAGCATCAGCTTGCATTGTCAAACACATCAGAAGCTTTAAGCATCAGCATGACAATAAGCCACTTGCACAGCATTTTTCCGGAAGGTCGGTTGGATTAAGGGTTAAGGGCATTTATGCCCTGAATGTATCCTCAATATCATCCTTCATCCTTCTTTGCCTTTAAGGAATTCAGTACCATCCTTCTTGGTAAGCAGAACATGTGGATCTTTACAGAAGGTACACTAGCCCCAAGGGGTCTAAATTCAGAGTTGAATTCACAAGTTTTCCTTGACCCTTGAATCGGGTGGCAGAAGTATCAACTGTAGCCCTGCTGAGAGGCCTCTGAAGTATTCGCTAAACCAGTGAGAGTCTGGGTGCTTTAAATAGTATATAAATATTTGGCAAAGTCTATTTATGGAGTAATATGTCTCCTTAAATATAGATGCACTCACACACTTGATCTATCATTTTTTTTTATTTTTTTATAGTTTAATGCAAGTCTGTCACGTTAGGGAGGCCCCTGCTGGTGACACCTGGTTGGTGCAAGCAGTGAGGTTTTTTAAGCCTGGATTGCAGGTCCCGCCCTGTCCTGAAGAAACCCACGATTGTGGGAAGGTGAAACACGTTAATGGCACACCCGGCCGTCACGGCTCTGTGTCCACCTAACCACTGAGCTACCTCTGCCGCAATGCAATATGTCAGAAACCGGACATTGACTACAGTATAAGCTCGGGAAGTGGTTGGTATTAGGAAGCCGCCACCTCCACTCTACAGTGATCCTATGCGGTTTAGAAGGAGCAGTGAGCATATCCATTAGGACCACCAGATTTAATATAATGGATAAGAGAGATTTTGCTGGGGTGCCATGTGTGAGGATGGCAGGATGATATATGTCCATCCGCTCTCCGCTAGTGCTTACTCTGCTATATGCTTGCTGCTAGTGTGGTATCCTGGATACAAGACTTGCTGCCATCGTTTTTTCTTCAGCTGATGGCATGTAGGCACAAGGAGAACATGCAAACACCAGGCAGATAGTGTCATGGTTAGGATTTAAACCAACAACCCTAGTGCTGCTAGGTGTAAGTGCTAAACACTTAGAGAAGTGCCTTCTTATATTGGTGGTCAGTGGAGAAGTGCTACCTTACATTGATAGTTATTGGCGAAGGGCCCCATACATTGTTGGTCAGTGGGAAAAGGTCTCCCTACCTTCGGTAGCCAGGGTAGCCAGTAAATAAGGCATCTTTTAGATTTGTGATTAGTAGGGAGGGGCCCCCTTACATAGGTGGTGAGTGGAAAAGGCCCTCATATAGTGTTGATCATTGGGGAACGGCTCCCTTACATAGGGGGTCAGTGAAGGAGGTCTGCTTTACATTGGTGGTCAGTAAATAAGGCCTCTCATATTAGTGGTTAGGGAGTGGAGAAGGCCACCCAACATATGTAGTAAGTGGAGAAGGGTCTCCTTACATTGGTGGTCAGTGAGGAAGGGACTTCTTTAATTAGTTTTCGGTGCTGAAAAGCCCCCTTACATTGAGGGTCAATAGGAAAGAGCCTCCTTCCATTGGTGGTTAGTGGAGAGAGCCCCCTTACGTTGGTGGTCACAGGAAAAGGGATATTGTTCACCAGCTCCAACACTGAAATAATTATTAGTGTCAGTTAACTATTACATCTAGAGATAGCCAGATCAGCCTGGCACACAGAAGGAGAGAAGCTAAGATTCTGCTGCCAGTTTTTGGGCTCCACTTAGTAACTTCAGAGCTATACTGACTTGGAAAGTGCAATCCAATCCAATTCACAAAGTAATCCAATTCTTTATAAACCAGGGGTCCAGACAGGCTGCATTTTTTGCATGGTGGATGGCTGGGCAGATGGAAATAGCTGGCTGTAATAAATTTGCCACCCCCTTCCCTTGCCCTGAAAAACCTCCCACTGCCAATTTACATGCTATGGTGGTAGTTGCGCCCTAATCTTTTAATCATCCAGGGATACCAAACAGTTTTTCAAATATAAACTCTGTGCTGTGAGATCTGTCATCACAGGCCCAAATCGTCAGTGTATTGTTTGCCTTTAACTTATCTGCATTTGCCCTTATCAAGAGTACATACTTTCTCAACCTTTTTCCCCATGGGAACTCCTAAAACTATTTTCAGGTCTCGAGAAACCTTTTCGAGGTCTCTTGAAAATCAATTCAGGGTCAATGGAAAAAATTAGCCTCAAATTGGTGATCAGTTGTAAGTTGACTTTGCCAAATGGCATTGGTTTCAGGACTTTGTAGACACCATCACATGAGAAATCAATCAGACACAGCTCGTGGAAACCTCTGGAGGAACCCTACAGCTCCAGGGAACCCTGGTTAGGAATGGCTGATATAAGGAGATGCAAGTGTGCAAACCAGAACTGAGAACAATGCGGATGACTGCAGGGATACCTCTAAATTTGTAATTTACTTGACACAGTTGACTGCCTAAAAATGTAATGGACCAGAACATAGACATTTAGCTAAAATAATGTAGAGGTCACCTTCTTCTAACAATCTGATCTGTTTCTCCAGTGATTATATGTGCAGTACATTACAGAAATTATATTTTATAGTTCCTTGCTGTGCCATAACAATAATCTAGAGCAAATATCTTCCTTGTTCCCAGTCCTGGTTTCTAGTTGGTCTCTCTGATGACAGCTCTCAGAACAACAAAAACTACATTTTTTTTATGTGAGATAACATGAGTGTAGTGGAATAAGGACTTTACAGCTCTTAAGCCAACAATGAATACTCACTGCTGTGTTTGCATTAGTGGCATGTTGGTATTATCGTAGGTGTCTGTGTGAAGCGGCGGCACCATTTCGCCAGTCACCGGGTGGAAAACTGGAAGCGTGGACAAAGGCCAGGCAATCTCCCTGTTCTTGGACATGTCACGAAGTTCTTTGGATGATTTCTGGATAGCGCTGTGGTGAACAAGCTGAATACTAGAGTAAAACAGAAAGGTATAATATTACATTTTGTTCATTTTACTCATATCCCATTGTCTGGGAGACTTTACTGCACTGTTGTAAAGCTAGAAAGATATATATTAGAAGGTTTCATTACTTCAATACACCAACCATAAGCAAAGTTGTCAGCAAAAAACATTTATGAAAGTTTTGGAAGAAAGTACATTGTGGTTGCTTATAGTACACAATGGAAACAGAGAAGGTAAAGTTCTTTTTTCAGAATTTTAATAGATAAGGACCTAAGATATTGCCCAACACTATCCAATTTGTTAGTTCAGTTTTGCATGGCTAGCGAAAAGTTGACAAGTTCTTAGGTGTCTCTGGAACATCCCTGGCAAGATTTCCCTAGAATGCTCTGCTAGCTCGTTGCAGCCATTAAAACCCAAGTGGCAGTATCAAACTCCCTGATGGATTTTCCCTAAAGTAGAATAGATAAACGCGGACTCCAGCCATGGGAGAGATAAAGCCTTGTAGAATGGGGTAAAAATGCTTGTCTTTACGTTTGGGTTCGCTGAACCTTTGGCTAATCGAACCTGGGCAGATTCTTACATTACTAGAGGCAAATCCTATTAAAGTCTATTGAAGGGAGGGGGGTCTTTTTAAGCTCCAGCCATCTTTATGGTATGAGAAACTGAGCACTACCATGGGAGACGTGCATCAATGCAAACAAAACTTTGAATAACCATACAGTGGGGAGAGGGTCTTTTCATGCAGATTCGAGGCAATATTAAAACACACAAATTGTTTAAATAAGATGCTTGGGGGGGTTGCCTTAAAGCTCATAGACAGTCTCGGCGACTAGCGTACACCCAAATCTGATTCATTGCAATTTGAAAAAAGGCTATTTTTAGGTAGGTCTAGCAGCGACACATGCTTTATGATAAAGTGACCAGGAGTCTGCTGTGGCTGTCCATTTTCTCGCTGTTTCAAATCTGTCACGCCCTTGATCAATTTATATCATGCTTGCATTAAGAATTACAAGACCACAGAGGATAAAGCAGTATAAAATTGGCCAGCAGCAGGACAGTTTTAATCAGGGATAAAACGCCTAACCAGGGTATGCCTAACTTTTATCTATGGGGTTGGGGTGCATTGATTGTGAGTGACATATTGTGAGGTGGTTTAGGTGCACTTAGTTTTTCTCTTTTTCATGCAATGGATAGGCATGCAGCAAAAAAAGGCAGCTACAAGGGCAGATGGTCATTAACAAGTGAATCGCCCTGTTTGAGCACCCCAAAATGTAAAAAGTGGCCCAAATGTAAAAAGTGTCTAAAATACTAAAATGTTCACAATCTATATCCATGAAACTGTGCATTATCTGCAGTCATTAGCACATTTGTCTGTGGGAAAGCTGGGGGCTACATGATGTCCTGAAGTGACTCTCACCAGCTGCTTTGAGAATGTATTAATTACTACAGAGGGTACTATAAAGATAACCCATATACATTTTAAGAAATCCAGGACATAGGAACTTTAACAGTAAATACAGTGGCTGATAGAAAAGGCAGGTCAGGACCCCACATATCCCTCAGCTGCAAGTTTATAACCTTAATGATCTAAAGCAAATTCAACAAAATACTCTCCCACCACCATAGTGGAATGCTTATTGACCGTGTTTTTAGCTGGAACATCCTTCAAATACATCTAGGTTTCAGACTTCAAAAACCACCTATGCCCTCTTTTCAAACCACAGGGGTCTTCAGAAGGTAACCTTTAAGAGAAAAATATTAGGTATGGAATTTGTGCTTAAGGGGTATTTTCACTTAGAAAATCTACTCCAGGATACCCATCTCAGTCCAGCTTTCTCCCAACCCTCACCTGATGGAGGGGGATTGGTAACCCCTTTTAAACCATACTGTTTGCCACTCTCTTTCTAACAAAACTCTTGGGGGCACTGGCAATGTGATCTGTTTGTGGTGAGCGTGCCAGATAGATCTGGGGACCCAAGGACAGAGGTCTAACAACTATAGACCACAGAGATAAAAAGCTAATGGATTATACAAATAACCAGCATCTACCTAAAACATCCAAAAAATGAACACACAAAATCCCTGAATAGTTGTTTTTTAATTTGCCAGAGTTTATTGCAGATATTTTCGCAGACCCTAACACCAGCTGTTCTGCCTTTATAAGACCTAGACGTAACCTCAAATAAGCAGCTTCTGTGGTACACCGCATACATTGATACAAATAATCATAGTCTATCCATCAACACACCTAGTAAACCTAAACAACTACAAGCAGCGTTCACCAAAATAATCCATGAGTGAATGCCAAGGTGGAGCATGAAACACATGAGTGAGGCATGGCAAGCTACAGTGAGGTGGGTGGTGAAGATTAGGTGACAACAAGGTAACATAGAGAAGACACTTACTCTGGTGTTTGCATGTTTCTCTTTTCCCTAGAAACGAAACAAAATGTATGAATTAAATAATAGCATTGATATTTGGAGCACTTCTTTAGCTACAGATGAGTGATGAGTTCTAGATGAGCCATAAATGCTAATGTAGGTACTGAAGAGAAACAGTTACTTACATCAGTATTTGTTAAGATGGTGGAGAAGATGCTTAGATGTTCTACGTGTGATCAAGAGCATCCATCCTATGAGTGAAATACTGTACTTCAAACAGCCCTGTGGTTACTCACTCATGGGACCCTCTTTGGTTGAAGGCTAACCTTTCTAACATAAATAATGTAAGCTTAAGGTAAATCAAATATTTGAATATCCAAACCATTGAATTATGGTCATGAGGAACAATGAAGACACTGAGCCTCATATGTAACCCTAGGAAACTTGGGGTGCTGCTCCAGGCAAACATCCTTAAATTCCAGTGGCTCCTACTCAATGCAGGCTGCTAAGAAGCCTCGGCCCTGTAGCATTCACTGGAAAGGAAGAAACACCTCCAGACACCAAACTGGTCCAAAATGTGAATTGAGGGGGTGTGGCCTGGATGGAGTCAGGCTGAAGCTGTCTTGCCGGTTTCCCTTTTGGCCCGTGTGTGGTGGTGTTTCTTCCTTTCTTCCTTTCCTTTCCATTGGGTCTCATATTATCAAAATAATCAACTGGATTTCAGACATGAGCAAAGTTTGGAAAAGTTCAATCAGTTGTGGCTTGGCCAAACTTTTTAAAAATTGCAAACTTCCAAAGTTCTGATTTCCAAACCAAATGTCCCACTGAAGTCGATGGTATCCAAACCAAGCTCTTAAAAGCTGTGATTGATAAGATGATGAGGCCAAAAAACAGCCTGACCCATTAACATTACAATTTGTACAGGAAGTCCTAACATACAATGGTGTCACTGGAGGTCAATCTAGGGGTGCTTAAGTCAAAGCAGAAGCAGATATAGGGCAGAAACAGCATTTGCAGCAAATTGTGATTCCTTTCTCCCAGATGACTTTTGGAAATTGCAAGCACCAAAAAATAACATTTGGATTTGGCCAACTGAATTCATGAAATTCAGTTGGAATTCAACGTCATCTGAAATCCAGGATACATTCTAATTATAGCTCTCATTTTGTTTTTATGGGGGTCAGAAAATATAAGAAAATATCTAATGCCTTTCTTGGACCTTTTTGTCTGTTTCTTAAAAATATAAAGCATGCAGGCAGTGAAACTTTACTTAAACAGGGTAGACAGCCAAACTATAATGGAAGCTATCGGAAGACCTCTACGTTTGGTTTGACAGAGGCTAGTTTTGACTAGTTACTAGGTGTCTAGAAGGCCATACGATCCGAACACGCCCATCTCTACTGGACACCTTAGACAAAGACCATCAAAGGAAACCATTTTTTTTAAAGGAAACTTTAGCATCTATGTTAACCAGTTTCAATTAAACATATTTTGTTTAGGGTTTACACTAGAGTTTCTTAGCTCCTCATTTTAGCTACTCCCAAAACAGGTCATGGTTCCAGTACTTGATGGAAAAGCTAAGATGCCATGGAAAATTAATTTCTGGAATTCACCAAGCTCCTTCTAAGTATTGTCAGACATATTGCACTTGACTTTAGAATGTAACCCACACAACTGAGATAATATGAAAAGATCAGTCCACCAAAAAAAATTATTGTTCAGAGTAGATGGGAAACTATATACTGCCTCCTATACCTCTTAGGGACACCAGTGAGACCTCTGCAGCTTCCCAGTTCCCTCCACTAACAATGGTAACTGCACAGGGTCTTGTTCAACCTGTGATGGTGGAGTAAATACCGGGAAGAGTGTTTGGTGAATCTCATGTCTGGAGTCATTTTGAGACAAGAAGCTTCAAGCTGAGTCATCCCACTAGACATTCTCCATAACTGGAATATGAATTTTGGGTGAATTGTTCCTTTAAGAATAGCAGGGACATCAGCTCTGGATCACCATAGAGCAAATGATAATGAGTCACAATGCAGATTTCTAGGAATGACTGAAGAATGGAGATGCAAAGACAGTACACATGTCAAAAACAAACACATACATGGAGATTAATGTCTGGCTGAAATAAACTTCATGAAAGAATGGAATCCATAATGCACAGATGTTTTTTTTATGTTACTTGCTGCTTTTTCCCCCATTTCAACTACATAAAAAGTTCTAATTAAACTGATTTTGCCTTCTTAAAAGATGGATTTTTAAAAAAAAAATTACATATTAAATGTAAATATTTACAGTGTTTCAAATCAGGAAGGTGAAAACGTGTTAATTATTGGCATATACATTAGATATTTGCATAATACAATACATTTGAGCTCTGAAAACATACCAGTACAGTACTGTATAAAAAACAATAGCAAATCTCATGGTTTTGTTCTCATCTGTTTTAGCAAAATTAAGTTATGAGTAATCCTATGGGGGCTCCTGACTCTGCTCGTGGCCACTGCTGGGAAAAGCCCACACTGGTCTCTTGCTTCCAGGTCTGTCCCACCAAACTCGCCATTAAGCCACATTATATCACCAAAAGTTTGTGGACACCTGATAACCATGAATGTGATCTTTTTGGACATCCCATTCCAAAACTATTGACATTAATATGGAGTGGGTCCCCATTTAAGGCTAATAATCTTCACTATTTCGGGAAAGTTTTCCACATGATTTTGGAGTGTGTCTGTTGGAATTTTGTATATTCACCAGCATACCAAGGATCCTCAAATGTGGTCCAAAGGTTTTTTATTGCAGAAAGATCACATCACAAGAGAAAGTGCAACGTTTCGGAGCCTCGCAGGACCCCTTCATCATCATCACCTGCCTGACGAAGGGGTCCTGCAAGGTTCTGAAATGTTGCACTTTCTCTTGTGATGTGATCTTTCTGCAGTAAAAACCTTTGGACGACATTTAAGGATCATTGGTGTGCTGGTGAATATTTGCATTTATCTGTTATGTTTCCAGTAACCAGCTGGTAGTCCCTGCAGCACCTGCTATCGAGGAGCCTTGTTCCCAGGAACGTGTGCAAGGGGAATACAGGCAAGTTCGTGTATATTCAGCCACAAAAACATTTGTAAGGTCAGGTACTGATGTTGGAGAAGACCTGGCTTGAAATCAGTGCTCCAATTACTTCCAAAGGTGTCCAATAGAACTGAGGCCAGGGCTCTGTGTAGGCCACCCAAGTTTCTCCACACCAAACTCATGAAAATAGGATGTATCCGAAATTCAAAATCACAATAGTAACAGTAAGGTATAAAAGTGAAATAAGATGATGATTCCTATTTAGGCTACTTTAAAAATAGAATGCAAAATAATAAAACAGAATAGAATAGAAAATAATATAACAGAATAGAACAGAAAAGAATAGAAAATAAAATAGAATAGAATAAAATAGAACGAATATTGCCATCTTCCGAAATTATTGATTGATAGTTGAAATTAACAAATATACGAAATAAATCAGAATATACAAAACTAATTCCGAAAACTAACAAAATGAAAATAATAACTAAACAAACAAATTTGAAACTATTTTTTCTGTTGTGCACATCTGTAGTCCACATACTTTTGAACACATAGCGTACATCAGCCTTTCTCAACCAAGGTCCCATGGAACCCTGGGGCTCCTCCAGAGTTTGCTAGAGCTTCCATGAGCAACTTCTGCCTCTTAGATGAGTATATATATATATATGGAGTAATCTTCATAATAACCTTCACACTAATATACTGTGAGCTGTAGATATAGATTTATTAGTAAGGGGTTCCTGAGCCAGAAAGTTATATCAAGGGTTCCTCTGTGTTAAAAAGGTTGGTGTGAATGAAAACAACAATTTTGTACATCCAAAGCTTGGAGCCACCCCTCCCACATGCCAAGACCTCCTACTGGGCAATGAAGGCAAATAAAGGACCGATAGCAAGGCCTGGGAAAGGGTCAAGCTAATCTTTTAAAAGAAAAGTTGAGATTTGCATATAACTTCAGGCTCTCTAGTGGCAGAGTCTACGCAGAGTTTTTGCAGAAGAAAATCGTTTTTTCATCAGCTGCTCAGTTTGAATGCCCGAGGTTTGTGCAAAGATTGGCCATATGTGGAATGACTCTTGGTAAGACTTGATATAGGTCAGTCACAGGTGAACATACAATATCATCTTAGATTCTGCACATATTTTTTTGCAACTTTTCATTGTTTCTGATTGAACACAGCAGGGTAAATAATTTAAGTCAGATATTTAATATAATACAGGTATTTACAATGAGAACCTTTGCCTAGTGAAGGCCAGATTTGCTTGGGTTCCATTTGTGCATTGTTTGATATACTCAATGTAAAATCCACAAATTGCAAATGTAAATGTGACCCCCCCCTGAAGTCAATGGGAAATGAATCTTGAAAATCACTTCTGCCCATTTTCAAGGTGAATAGATAAGGGACTGATAAACAAAGAAAATGAGGTGCAGGGCACTTCCAGGAGATATGTACCAAGGCAAAATAAAAAATGAAAATACAGATCAGCGGGAAGCAGTTTTTTTTTTCCTTAAAGTGAAATATTAAAAATACACAATTCTTTTTAAATAACATGTTTGGGGGACGCTTTCAACCCATTGGTTAATTGGCACACCTGTAGGATGTACTAAAGCAAAAATAACTTTTAGAGAAAAAAAAACTTTTTTCTTTTTGCTTAAAATAAATAAATATTTGTGTCTAATGGCCCATACACACGATCCAAAAATCAGACGACAGATCGTCCCTTTTTTTTTTGCATGCATTCCATATATGGAAAATAGAGAGGTTACTAAAGTTACAAAAATTCTCGTACAACAATGAAAAATCAGGAGTGATGTAATGTATTGTAGTGTATTTGTATTGTATTTTTGGACGACAACTGTACTTGATTAAACAAAAACCATATGATCTGGTATCATACGAGAAACATCTTCGTGCTTGTCCAATCGGACATTATCGGATGAACTGTCGTGATCGGCTCTCGAAAGCTGCCAACTAATGATCAGATTATCATACGATCGCTTCAAATGCGGTATTTTTCGACCAATTTTCGGATTGTGTGTACGGCCACAGATAGTATTTCAGACCCCTGGTCTGCTTTTGTTTGTAAACAAAGTGGTTGGGGGGGATCCAAGGTGACCTAATTGACCACATACTGTATGGTTACAATCATATATGGTCAATAACGTCAGCCAGAAAAAAAAAAAAAGAGAACAAAAACACAAAAAGGCACGGGGTTCCCTCTTATAATCTATACCAAACCCTCATCAAGATCATCATTGTTTTATGTTTTTTTTTTTTGTTTGCTGGCCGATGTTGTTGACCATATATGGTTATGACTTATCCTCCATCCACTTTGTTTGTACCAGACCCTTATACAAGCAGCTTGGTTTGCCAGTGAGCGTGCGCCCATCCCTCCTGAACCATACAAGGCCACGTGATGCCCCAGTAAGGCACCATGCCCCCATGTTAATGAGGAAAAGGGCCTCGTCCTCATAACCCTTGCCCTGTGGTTGTGAAGGTTTGTGGAGGGGGAAGAATTATTGGAATTTAGATGCCCTCTTTGAAGTAAGGGCCCCCACGCTTGAATGGGTAAGGGTACATAGTCCCCTTGTAACTTATTCACAAAAAAATGTAAAGAATAAATAAACACACATTTTTATAAAGTCCTTTAATAACACAAAAGAAATGTCCTATGGTGTAAAATCCACCATTAATCATGTTATCCAGTAATGTAGATCCGCATCACAATAAATGTTCATCCTGCCAACCCAAACATGACAACCTGTGCATGGCAATCGTTTCCCAATAAACCCTCACTGCAAATCTGCCAATTTCAATCACTATATCTGGGAACCATGGACAGTAAAAGTTCAGGCTGAACCCTGCATTGCCCCAAACTTGAGCCTCATCCCTATATGTACTATTTAAGAATGCCCTATTGTAAATTTACTGCTACAGGATGGCAGCTGTGCGCAGAATCACACACATAAATATATATACAGTGGGTAAGGAAAGTATTCAGACCCCCTTAAATTTTTCACTCTTTGTTATATTGCAGCCATTTGCTAAAATCATTTAAGTTCATTTATTTTCCTCATTAATGTGCACACAGCACCCCATATTGACAGCAAAACACAGAATTGTTGACATTTTTGCAGATTTATTAAAAAAGAAAAACTGAAATATCACATGGTCCTAAGTATCCATTTCTGTCCATTTCTTCTGATCATCCTTGAGATGGTTCTACACCTTCATTGAGTCCAGCTGTGTTTGATTATACTGATTGGACTTGATTAGGAAAGCCACACACCTGTCTATATAAGACCTTAAAGCTCACAGTGCATGTCAGAGCAAATGAGAATCATGAGGTCAAAGGAACTGCCTGAAGAGCTCAGAGACAGAATTGTGGCAAGGCACAGATCTGGCCAAGGTTACAAAAAAATTTCTGCTGCACTTAAGGTTCCTAAGAGCACAGTGGCCTCCATAATCCTTAAATGGAAGACGTTTGGGACGACCAGAACCCTTCCTAGAGCTGGCCGTCCGGCCAAGCTGAGCTATCGGGGGAGAAGAGCCTTGGTGAGAGAGGTAAAGAAGAGCCCAAAGATCACTATGGCTGAGCTCCAGAGATGCAGTCGGGAGATGGGAGAAAGTTGTAGAAAGTCAACCATCACTGTAGCCCTCCACCAGTCAGGGCTTTATGGCAGAGTGGCCCGATGGAAGCCTCTCATCAGGGCAAGACACATGAAAGCCCGCATGGAGTTTGCTAAAAAAAACACCTGAAGGACTCCAAGATGGTGAGAAATAAGATTCTCTGGTCTGATGAGACCAAAATAGAACTTGTTGGCCTTAATTCTAAGTGGTATGTGTGGAGAAAACCAGGCACTGCTCATCACCTGTCCAATACACCTGTCCCAATCGAGGGAGAGATGAATGCGGCCAAGTACAGGGATATCCTGGACGAAAACCTTCTCCAGAGTGCTCAGGACCTCAGACTGGGCCGAAGGTTTACCTTCCAACAAGACAATGACCCTAAGCACACAGCTAAAATAAGGAAGGAGTGGCTTCACAACAACTCCGTGACTGTTCTTGAATGGCCCAGCCAGAGCCCTGACTTAAACCCAATTGAGCATCCCCGGAGAGGCCTAAAAATGGCTGTCCACCAACGTGCACCATCCAACCTGACAGGACTGGAGAGGATCTGCAAGGAGGAATGGCAGAGGATCCCCAAATCCAGGTGTGAAAAACTTGTTGCATCTTTCCCAAAAAGCCTCATGGCTGTATTAGATCAAAAGGGTGCTTCTACTAAATACTGAGCAAAGGGTCTGAATGCTTAGGACCATGTGATATTTCAGTTTTTCTTTTTTAATAAATCTGCAAAAATGTCAACAATTCTGTGTTTTTCTGTCAATATGGGGTGCTGTGTGCACATTAATGAGGGAAAAAAATGAACTTAAATGATTTTAGCAAATGGCTGCAATATAACAAAGAGTGAAAAATTTAAGGGGGTCTGAATACTTTCCGTACCCACTGTGTATATATATATATGTGATCCCGCACTTCCAGGTCATGGGCGTGAATGCATACCGCCGCCGGCTGGCTCCCCCTGTGATTCTACACAGTGGGTTCCGTGAACTTGACGTCCGCTGGCACTCGATGATTGTTCAGTATACGGGCAGAATGCCGATCTGTCAGTAAGGAAGGTAAGGATCCTGTGTTCCTGTAAAGTAGGGACAAGGATCCATGCCTTCCCCTAGCAAATCCACCTCCCACACAGTGCACAAACACTGGCTAGGCACACAGTTAACGCTTTGATCGCCCCTGATCTTAACCCCTTCCCAGCCAGCGTCATTAGTACAGTGACAGTGCATTGTTTACACTGTATTAGTGTCACTGGTTCCTCAAAAAGTGTCAAAAGTTTCACTTCGTGTCTGATTTGTTTGCCGCATTATCGCAGTCCCATTATAATTACTAGTATACCATTACTAGTACAAATAAATAAAATAAAAAAATCTATAAATATATCCCATAGTTTGTAGACACTATAATTTTTGTGCAAACTAATCAATATACACACACACATATACTATATATATATATATATATTTATTTATTTTTTACCCAAAATATGTAACAGAATACATATTGGCCTAAATTTATGAAGAAATTAGATTTTCAATTTTTTTTTATTGGATATGTTTTATAGGCAAAAAATATTGTTGTTTTTTTTTTTTTTTTTTTTAAAAATTGTCGTTATTTTTTAGTTTATAGCACAAAAAATAAAAATGGCAGAGGTGATCAAATACCATCAAAAGAAAACTCTATTTGTGGGGAAAAAAGGACATCAATTTTATTTGGGTACAACGTCCCAGGACTGCGCAATTGTCAGTTAAAGTAACGCAGTGCCGTATCTCATGAAGGGGGGGGGGGGTAAACCTTCCGGAGATTAAGTGGTTAATACACACTGGCAGAACATTCAGGCCATGCTTAAAGTGGACCTAAACTCAAAAAGTGAGGATTTGCTATAGCAAATCCCTAAAAATGTATCTTTTGTCTTGAATTCCTCCTTAAAAATATCAGTGCAATTCCAGGTATGTGAGGATGCCTAGGCACTCCTGTACCTTCAGCCTCGTAGCTGTATATCTGCAGGGTGCAGTGGCAGCTGGTGCTCCAGCCGGGGGGGGGAACAAACCACCCAACCACCTGACCCCCCGCAGGTGGTACTCACATGGTCCAGCTCTGTGTTGGCACTGATGCTGAGCACTGAGATATCACTCCGATGACAGCGGCCATCTCCCGGATCTCCCCGTACATCCTCCCCCCTGCCCAGCCAATACAGCTTCTCCTCCCGGCCCATCGGGTCTCAGGACCCGCTTCCTGACTGGCCGGGAGAAGAAGCAGGAAGACAATAGCGAATATTAATTCGCAATTGTCAAACAACTGGGCAATGCTTTACAGCCCAAGCCCACTCTTTTTTGAAGCCAATTAGAATGCGTCTGGCACCCTGCATGTGGATTAGGGGCCGGGTACATGGATTAGGGGGTGGTGCCCCTGCGCCCCTAACGGACGGCCCGCCACTGGCAGGGTGAGATCTAAGGCACTGCTGCCTCTGACTGCTAGATTTTGAGTGTGATTTGGTGACTTCACTACTGTACTGCTCTCTGTTCTCCTTGCTGGTGGTTCTGACATGAGAAAGCAAAGCCCTGCCTCTACCAAAAAGATGGCCGCTTCTATAGAGAGACACAGTGCAGAACAATGCATGGTAAGTCAGCTGTCATAACCCCGATATACTTTTAAACAGCGGGCAGTCCGCTTTCAGATAAAAGTGGTCTCTGCGGCGGATTCACTGCTAGATCACTTTTATTGGCGGTGGGAGAGGTGCCCCCGCCGCTCCCCAGTGGTTTCTGACGCTTAATGGAGCCGTCGGTAGCGGTGGAGACGATTGGGTCCTTTCTCCTCAGAGGCTGTAAGTCGAGTGAGGGAATGATGGCCCCCACTCGATTCCATACTATTGGATGACGGAAGCGACGTCAAACGTCACTTCCGCCCAATGGTCTTAAAGGGGAATATTTTTACTGAAAAAAAAAATACTTTTTTTTTTATTGCATTTAAGTGTGAATTTGAAATGAGGTCTTTTTGACCCCAGATCTCATATTAAAGAGGACCTGTCATGCTTTTTTTTCCAACTGATGTTTACATTCCTTGTAATAGGAATAAAAGTGACCCAAAACATTTTAAGTGGACAGTGTGAAAATAAAAAATAACAAGTAAAATAAATAAGAAAAAAAAAATGAAAATGCCCGTCCCACCGAGCGCGCACGTAGAAGCGAACGCATACGTGAGTTACGCCCGCATATGAAAACGGTGTTCAAACCACACCACACATGTGAGGTATCACCGTGATCAATAATTCTAGCATTAGTGTTAATTTTGGCAGCAAATTTTAGATTTAGTTTTAGTCTTAGTCTTAGGACTAAAATGGCATTTTAGTTTTAGTCCCATTTTAGTCTTCTGCAATTGTTTTAGTTTTAGTCGTATTTAGTTGACTAAATCTCCAGGACATTTTAGTTGACTAAAATCATTTTATTCATTCTAAAATCGAATAGGTGTAGTTAAATTTTAATGAATTATTTAAGCATTTCTCTACAATTTACAAACTCATTATATACTGCTGGAGTGAAAAATCAAATATGTTATTATTTATGGTATTGAGGTATCAACATGCACTACAGAGCAGTGTTCATTTTGACGTCAAATTTCAATTTAGTTTTAGTCTTTTGACTAAAATGGCATTTTAGTTTTAGTCCTATTTTAGTCATCTCAGTTGTTTTAGTTTTAGTCATATTTTACTCGACTAAAATGGTATTAAGTTAGTTGACTAAAATCTTTTAGTCAGTTTTAGTCCACGAAATTAACACTGTCTAGCAATAGAACTCCTCTGCAATTCAAAACTGGCATCCTGTAAATTTTTTTTAATGTTGCCGATGGAGATTTTTAAGTGCCAAAGTTTGTCGCCATTCCACAAGCGGGTGCGATTTTGAAGCATGACATGTTGGGTATCAATTTGCTCGGCGTAACTTTGTCTTTCACAATATAGAAAAAAATGGGCTAAATTTACCATGGTCTTATTTTTTAATTCAAAAAAGTGTATTATTTCCAAAAATATTGTGCTTGTAAGACCGCTACGCAAATACGGTGTGACATAAAGTATTGCAACGTCCGCCATTTTATTCTCTAGGGTGTCTGAAAAAAAATATAATGTTTGGGGGTTCTAAGTAATTTTCTAGCAGAACAAAACCTAATTTTAACTTGTAAACAGATCTCAAAAAGAGACTCGGTCCTTAAGTGGTTAAACTACTTTGTGATATTTTTGTATCCTATGTGCACACTGCTTTACATCATCTACAGACTTGAACAGCAGAGAACAATTTTTGGGCTCCACATTAAACTGCTGACAAGGTACAAACTCTTATTAATCACTGTGTATAGATGGATACGTGGGTGGCCAGATAGCTGGATGTATAAACAGAAAGGAACCAATGGAGAGAAGCCTTCCAAATACCCCCAACCTTCTAATGGCTCATAAAACACAACAGCAAATACTCACTTCCAGATCCAATCCATATACTGTACAGAGGAAGCAAGACAGGTAGTGAAGGCGTTCTCAATGCTCCGTGTCATCAGCATGGTTGGGGCATCATGAACAATGCCTGATCTAATGACAGTATAAGGCCTCATTTACAGGAGAGGGTGAGGGGTGCTAAAAACAGGAGGCTGAGCCACAGTTTTGCCATCCCCCTGACCACTGAGCCGTAAGTTAAAGCAGTATTAAAACCAAAAGCAAACATGTATTATATTGCAGCTTACCAATTCTTAGATGTTATGACTGCATTCATTTTCTTTTTTAGGCTTTCTTTCTTCTATTTTCATCTGGCGATCCAGCCAGCAGGTCTGTTGTTTTTCAAAAGCACAAGCTATCCAGCAGAATGTATCAGTTTACATGGATGAGACAAACCATTTAACGCTGGCAGGGGTGCTTGAAACAATCAGCTTTTGTTTATTCATACAAAAGCTTTATCCCAACAGGAAAAATAAAAGTGTTTACTGTAGCTGATTATAACGTGTGAGCTGGAGTTTGGCTTCAATTTGTTATTGTAAATAAATCCGCTAATACATTTAAGGGCCCTTTCACGCGATCGGCCCGCTCGGATCCGCTTGTCCGTTTTTCAGGCGGTTCTAAGCGGGCCACCCATTCACTTCTTTGGGCACTAATGTCAGTGGAGATGTGTCTGCTGACACCCGTCTGCCATCCGATCCGACAAGATCCGCTCCAAACAAACGGATGGGTGATACGTTTACCATCCATCCAGCGGATTGGATGGGATCGGATGAAAACAGTCATGCAGTCCCTTTTTCATACGATCTTCCCATAGAAAACAGTGGGGCTCTGATAAGTCTGTCCCTGCACAGTGAGCCGAGACGGAACTGTCATCCGCCGGTTCAGCAGAGATCAACAGATCAATCTCCTGCTGAGCTGGCGGAGTCCACTGAACGAATCTGCCCAGTGTGAAAGGGGCCTAACACTCCCCCCATACTGACAATGCTGCTGCCTGCTGTGCCCCCCATGCTCCTTCATCCAGAATGGGGGGGGGGGTTCTCTAATACAGGAGGTGTGTTAGTGGCCAGATCACCAGGTAAAAACAGAGGTGAAAAAGCCAAAGAAAAGAAAACAAATGCAGCCACCACATCTAATGATGAAAATACCGCATTATGGCCATCATCGGTTACATGCATTCACTAATTTCTGTAGCATTCTGCAGAGATGTTACATTGTATCTCTTGTTACAAAGATGTATATGTATTTCTTATGCTCCACAACGACATCTAGTGGCCATAATGTAGTATTTTCCAAACTGAGGCATTTTAGGAAAATACTGTATTATGGCCACTATTGGTTACATTTATTTGCTAATTTCTGTAGCATTCTCTGGAAATGTTACATTGGGGTTGTTTACTAAAGGCAGTTGCTCAAGAGCTTAGTAAATGGGGTAAAGCTTCACTTTGCAAATAATACCCAATCATGTGCAAGGAAAATAAATAAACAGAATTTTTGCTTGCACATGATTGGATGATGGAAGTTGGCAGAGCTTCTGCTCATTTACTAAGCTCTGGAGCAACTGCACTTTGCAAAGTGCACATTCTATTTGCCTTTAGTAAATCAACCCTAAAGTATCTTGTTAAAAAAAAGTATTTGTTTCCTACGCTCCAAAGCGCCATCTAGTGACCATAATGCAGAGTAATTTCCTAATTGAGGCATTTCAGCAAAATACTACATTATGGCCACCATTGGTTACATTTATTTGCAAATTTTTGCAGCATTCTCTAGAAATGTTACATTGTATCTCTTGTCACAAAAATGTATGTGTTTCCTATGCTCCACGGCGCCATCTAGTGACCATAATGCAGTAGTTTCCTAACTGAAGCATTTTAGGAAAATACTACATTATGGCCACTATTAGTTAATTTGCAAATTTTTGCAGCATTCTCTAGAAATGTAAATGTTGCATTGTATCTCTTGTCCCAAAAATGTATATTTCCTATGCTCCCCAGCTCTAACCAAGTGGCCACAATACGGTATTTTACTATTGCACATAATAAAAGAACATTCATTCAGAAGAGAAAAGCATAAAGAACATTTGTTTTTTTCCCAATTCACACAGAATGGACGTACAAGCAGATTCTAGGGACAAATGGCTATGCTAGGCTTTTTCTATAAATAAGCCCCTTATTCTACATAGAAAAGAAGGCACAGGAAACATCGACCAGCAACAACATTATTTGCAAGAAGTCTTGACGCAAGGCACGCCTGGTAAAACATTTCAATTTCAGGGGCCAACAATACAAATATCACCCGGGTTTGCATCGGCTCACCAGGTTTCTATTCAAAGCTCTAAACTTCTTCAAATATAAATAAAGTTATTTGACTTTGAATGGATGAATAAAAACAGAGGTGACTCACATTCCTTCTCTCCGGCAGCACATGATGTACCCGAGTATGGCAAACATCACCAGAGCCACAGCAGAAGGCACAGCCAGGGTGATGAGGAAGTCTGCATAGAAATCTCGGGCCTTCAAGGACTCTGATGGCGGTTTATATTCCCCGATGTCCGGCAGGATCCCTTCTCCACGCACAACTTCCTGCGCGATCACCACTTGTTTTGTTTTGTCCACCTGGAACGCAAAAAACATTCATCTGTGTGCATTTCCCACAGGAGGAATACAGAATTCTATAGATTACAGCAGTGGTCTCCAAACTGCGGCCGGGGGGCCAGATGCGGCCCTTTACTTCCTTTATCCGGCTGTCAGGACAATCTTCTTCCTACTGTTATGAGACAGTGTTCTTCAGACTGACAGCAACTGGGAGGAATACTTCCCACCACTGACACCAATGACGGGGCACTATTCCTTCCCCTGACACCAATGATGGGGCACTATTCCTTCCCAGGGCCGTCTTAATAGCATTGTGGGCCCTGGGCAAAGTAATGTACTTGGGCTCCCTACCAGTTTGTTTCAATGTACGCACCAACTTTAAGAGTTAAGTATAAGAGAAGTATAACTAGTTGATAGAATTAGGCATATATAAGTACTTTCAATAAAATATATTTTAAACAATAAGAAAACACGCCATAAATCAAAGACTAATCGACACAAATAACATAGTATGGGTGGAGGCAAAAGGGCACAGTACAATGGGAGTCAGGAGGGCACAGTACAGCTTCTAGGATACTGCCTGGGACACGGCCATCCAGGGGCAGCTTAGTAAAAAGTGTGACTGTCCCAGCAAATCTGGGACAGTTGGCAAGTATGATGTAATGCAAGATTATCATGACGCCCCCATGCACCTGGGGCCCCTGGGCAGTGCCCAGAGGTGCCCATGCATTAAGACAGCCCTGTTCCTTCCCCTGACACCAATAATGGGGCACTATTCCTTCCCCTAACACCAATGTTGTGTCACTATTCCTTCCCCTAACACCAATGATGGGGCACTATTCCTTCCCCTAACACCAATGATGGGGCACTATTCCTTCCCCTGACACCAATGATGGGGCACTATTCCTTCCCCTAAAACCAATGATGGGGCACTATTCCTTCCCCTAAAACGAATGATGGGGCACTATTCCTTCCCCTAACACCAATAATGGGGCACTATTCCTTCCCCTGACACCAATGATGGGGCACTATTCCTTCCCCTAACACCAATGATGGGGCACTATTCCTTTCCCTAACACCAATGATGGGGCACTATTCCTCCCACTGACACCAATGATGGAACACTATTACTTCCACCGACACCAATGATGGGGCACTATTCCTCCCACTAACACCAATGATGGGGCACTATTCCTCCCACTGATGCCAACGATGGGGCACTATTCCCCCCACTAACACCAATGATGGGGCACTATTCCTCCCACTGACACCAATGATGGAACACTATTACTTCCACCGACACCAATGATGGGGCACTATTCCTCCCACTAACACCAATGATGGGACATTATTCCTCCCACTGACGCCAACGATGGGGTACTATTCCTCCCACTAATACCAATGATGGGGCACTATTCCTCCCACTGACACCAATGATGGGGCACTATTCCTTCCCCTAACACCAATGTTGGGGCACTATTCCTTTTCTGGACACGAATGAGGAGGCACTATTCCTTCCCCTAACACCAATGATGGGGCACTATTCCTCCCACTGATACCAATGAAGGGGCACAATTCCTTCCACTGACACCAATGATGGAACACTATTACTTCCACCGACACCAATGATGGGGCACTATTCCTCCCACTAACACCAATGATGGGGCACTATTTTTCCCACTGACACCAATGATGGAACACTATTACTTCCACCGACACCAATGATGGGGCACTATTCCTCCCACTAACACCAATGATGGGGCACTATTCCTCCCACTGACACCAATGATGGAACGCTATTACTTCCACCGACACCAATGATGGGGCACTATTCCTCCCACTAACACCAATGATGGGGCACTATTCCTCCCACTGATGCCAACGATGGGGCACTATTCCTCCCACTGACACCAATGTTGGGGCACTATTCCTTCCCCTAATACCAATGATGGGGCACTATTCCTGCCACTGACACCAATGTTGGGGCACTATTCCTTCCCCTAATACCAATGTTGGGGCACTATTCCTCCACTGACACTAATGATGGGGCACTATTCCTCCCACTGACACCAATGTTGGGGCACTATTCCTTTTCTGGACACCAATGAGGGGGCACTATTCCTTCCCCTGACACCAATGATGGGTGACTATTCCTTCCCTTGACACCAATGATGGGTGACTATTCCAACCCCCTGACACCAATGATAGAGCATTGTTTACTCCCATTCACACTGGGACATTTTCTACTCTCACTAACCACAGTCCGGTCCATTGAAAGTCTGAAGGACAGTATACTGGGCCTCTGTTTAGAAAGTTTAGAGACCTCTGGATTAAAGTAAAGATATAAGGCCTCTTGCACACTGCAGCTTGAAAAAGCTCAGTACAGCTTATTTTTTCACTGAGCTAAAATAGTGCATTAATTGTAATGTGCCTGTGCACACAGGCGTGTAACCAAGCTGTATGTACAGGCACGTTACAATTAATGGGCTGTATTTTAGGTCAGTAAAAAATAAGCTGTACTGAGCTTTTTCAAGCTGCAGTGTGCAAGGGCTCTTTCACACGAGCGGCCCGTTTTGACGGGCTCTGCTGTTCAGCGGGGATCCATCCGTTGATCCCCGCTGAGCCGGCGGATAACAGGACAGTTTCTACACTCCATGCAGAGACTGTCCTGTCACAGCTCCATTCTCCTCTATGGAGGATCGGATGAAAACAGATGTCTGTCCAAGTTCATCCGATCCGATCCGCCAGACGGATGGAAAATAGGGTTTCCATCCATCTGTTTTTGGTGGATCGGGTGTCAGCGAACATGTCACCGCTGACATCCATCGCTCCATACAGGACAATGGAGCGCCCGTTTGGGTCCGCCTGAAAAACTGACAGGCGGACCCGAACGATCCGCCCGTGTGAAAGGGGCCTTATTGTTTTAAAAGCAAAGTTTTAAATCATTATTATTATTATTATTATATTATACACATTTATTTACAAATAAAAATGTAATACATAACACAGGATTCACAGAGCACTATGGGTTTTCTAAAGTAAGAGCCCTGCAGAAACCAACTGCTTTTAGGCCCTTTTCACACGGGGCGGATCTGTTGGACGGATTCTGCTAGCTCAGCAGGGATCGATCCATTGATCCCCGCTGAGCCGGCATATGACAGGTCCGTCTCCACTCACTGTGCAGAGACGGACCTGTCAGAGCCCCGATGTCCTCTTTGGGAGATCGGATGAAAACGGACTGCCTGTCCATTTTCATCCGATCCAATCCGATCCGCTGGACTGATATCAAACGTTTCGCCATACGTCTGTTTTGAGCGGATCTTGTTGGATCAGATGGCAGATGGGTGTCAGCGGACACATCTCCACTGACATCCGCCTGCCCATAGGAGTCAATGGGTGGCCCGCTCGGCTCCCCCTGAAAAACGAGCCTTAGGCATCCTGTGTCTAATTGAAACTATAAAGTGGCTGTAAAGGTAGAAGGTTTTATATCTTAATACTTTCTTTGCAGTAAGGTAAAATAAACCTTCTTTGTCTAGTCCCCCCCCCCCCTCCCATGTTTATCTGAGCCTGATCTCAATACAGCACTGGGCCCAAGAGCAGAGGCTCTCTCCTCAGCGGACATGGAAGCCACAGCAGGAGCCACTGGCTCCTGTGAGGAGAGAGCGGAGGGTGGGGCCTAACCACTCTGTGTATGTAAATGGATGCACACAGCCTGACTCGGGATTGAGCCGGCTTGCTATGGGGGGGAGCAGCCAGGAGTGACGGCAGGGGACCCCAGAAGAGGATGTTTTAAAAACCATGTCGCCCTGCACACACAGGCAAATACAAGCACATGCATAGGGTGCGTGCATTTATGTAAACAGCAATTGGATCACAGATGTGAGGCATCACAATAATGATACTGATAGGAGAAGAGAGAACGGTGACAGAGAGTGGAGCTCGCATCTACGGTGACCTGGGCTCAGAGGAAGCGGATTAAACGATACTGGTCACCAGACTGACGACATCTAGGAACAGTTAAAAAAAGTATTGCAGGGCAAATCTCTGGACTGAAGGTGAATATTGTAGCAACAGCTGATTTTGTGGTTTTTATCTTGTAATGGACTGTTCATTTTTATCTCATTATTTCTGGTTGGAGTTCTGCTTTAGGACTAAAAAATTAAATATGTAGCACCCTGTAGGTAGTGAGGTTTTTCTCTGGCAGTGTAGGTAAATTTAGGCAGGCCTAGCTGGTTGCTAGGCCTGTTTGTTTTCATTCTGGGCTGGGAGTGGCTCAGGGTAGCAGCTTGTGACTCACAGGTGGTGATTTCTTCTAGAAGATGCTAGAGCAGTGGTTCTCAACTCCTGTCCTCGGGACCCACTAACAGGCCAGGTTTGCAGGATAACTGAAATGCATCACAGGTGATATCATTTGCTGCTCAGTGATTGCAGTATTCTAGTCTGCATCTCCCCAAGGTAATACTTAAAATCTGGCCTGTTGGTGGGTCCTGAGGACTAAAGTTGAGAACCACTGTGCTAGAAGAAAGGGTCGTGAAGAGAGGTGGAGCTACCTGGGGTATCTTAAGGAGCCTTGACCAATCCCCAACTTGGATTGGCAGGGGACAGGCCTCCTTAAATACCTGGGGTCAGCCCAGCGATGGCTGAGTTTTCGGGTGAAAGTGTGGAGGCTGTTGGGCCCATGGGGAGCTCCTTAGTCTGGGTTGGGTGACCCTGGGCTGGGGCTCAGGTGCATCCAGGAGGAGTGAGAGATCCTGGAAGGAGAGGCACATGAGAGAGCAGAAAGAGGACAGCAGGAGAGAGAACACTCTAGGAGTCTGCAGGAGGACAACTGGTCGCAGCAAGTGATGTGCTGGTGATTGAGGCGGAGTCGGGAGGATTGGGGAGCAACACCTGAAGAGAGCTGGGAGTTTGCAGCTGGAGGAGGGTGCAGAACCAAGAGAGAGGACTGTGAAAAGGGCAGTGGAGAGTGGTCATTGCAGCCATGCTGGCCGGCGAGGACTGAAGAGAGCTATCTGGGAGTGGTAGCTGAATAGAGGACAGCTGGCACCTGAACTTTTATGAACAAAAGAGGCCCGAGGCCTCTGCCCGCAAAAGACAGTCCACGAGGCCGGGCTAAGTTAGTGTGTCAGGCCTACCAATGCGGTGCTGGCTAGTCTAGAGGAGTGATAGTCTGCAGCAAGGGAAGTGCTGGTGAGAGAGGAACAGTCTGCAGCAAGTGTTTGTACTGGAGATAAGAGAGAAGTGTATATAATGGAGTGTATATAGGAGTCCTAAGTAAATTTGCACTGAATGTTCTTGGGCATCCCATAATTCCCAAATCCCTATCCAAGTTCAATACCCCTCAATAAAAAAAAAAAAACAAGGCAATGGACTGTTCTATGTCTCTGAGTGCCTGAGAGATGGATGTCCGGCTAGGCAGGGTGATAGGTGAACCACTACTTTTAGCAACCTCTGCGGGGGCTGGGCTACACATATGTTTGAGTAAAAACGCAATTTATGTGATTCTTTCATAGGCACTGGGTGTCAAGTGATATTTTCTATGAGAGAAGAACATTCTAGAAATGTGGACCCACCAGTGAAATCTTGCACCAGTCTATGTGGAACTGAGATCGGAACTTTTTATCACAGCTGATGACTGGCTCCATCTCTTGGCTGCACCTCAGCTGGTTCTGAGGGTTCTCCACCTCCCGAAGACATGAAGAGAATGGGACATCTGCTCCCACCATGACGTAGACCCTAGAAGAGCAGAAATAAGTCAATTTCACTAAGGAGGGACATCATCTTCACAGTACAGCCTTCAAGAGGAAAGGTACACGGCTGACGGGAGTTCCTTAGACCTTCTTCACAATTAAAGAGGAGTTCCCCCCCCTAGCAACATAATGTAGCTGCTGACTTTTAACCACTTCAGCCCCGGAAGGATTTCACACTTTAGGACCAGAGCCCTTTTTGCGATTCGGCACTGCGTCGCTTTAACTGAAAATTGCGCGGTTGTGCGACGTTGTATCCAAACGAAATTTGCGTCCTTTTTTTCCCACAAATAGAGCTTTCTTTTGGTAGTATTTGATCACCGCTGCGTCATTTCTGATCGCCACTATAAACAAAAGAAGAGCGACAATTTTGCAAATAAACCCAAATTTCTTACTTTTTGCTAAAATCCAAATCCAAAATTATTGATTGGTTTGCGCAAAAGTGGCCGCGTTTACGGATGATGAGAATTCATTTCTGGGGTTTTTATTTATTTATTTATTTTTTACTAGTAATGGCGGCGATCTGCGATTTTTAGCGGTACTGCGATATTGCAACGGACATGTCGGAACATTTTGACACTTTTTTGGGACCATTGGCATTTATACAGCGATCAGTGCTATAAAAATGCACTGATTACTGTGTAAATGCCATTGGCAGTGAAGGGGTTAACCTGCAGGGGGCGCTCTAAGGGTTAACTGTGTTCCCTGGGCGTGTTCTAACTGTATGGGGGCTGCCCTAACAGGGGAAGGGAAGTGATCACACCTTCCATGTAAAGGAAGGCTGTGATCACAGTCCTTCCCCCTTTCACAGAACGGAGGTCCGTGTTTACTTACACGGACCTCCGTTCTTCACTCCGGGGGGGCACTGCGGGTAGCCGGCGGAGATCGAATCCGCCGCACCCGCTCCCTGGCCCTCCCCGGACACAGTGGGCGCGCCTCCGGCGGCGCGTGCGCGCTCACTGTGCGCGATCTGGCAGCCGCCATCATATGATGGCGTTTTGCCTTACAGAGCCACTCTGTCGCCATCAGATGCCGATCGGCGGTCGGCAAGTGGTTAATATTAGGACACTTACCTGTCTTGGAATCCAGTGATGTTGGCACCCCTGCCGATGTTTCCATCGGCTCTCGGGGTGCTGCCACGGCCATTCGTGGTAAGTGAAGCCCTTCAGCTGCACAGCCGGTTCCCTACCTTTCTGAATGGCCTGGCGGTGGGGGAAGGAGGAAGGGGGCCAAACTTCCGCTCCCCTCTCCCCCCTGAAAGGTGCCAAGTGTGGCACTGGAGGGGGGGGCAGATAAGTGGAGCTTCCACTTTTGGGTGGAACTCCACTTTAACCACATGACCTCCATAAGATTTACTCCCCTTCATGACCAGGCCATTTTTGCAATACAGCACTGCGTAACTTTAACCAACAATTGTTTGGTTGCGTGACGCTGTACCCAAATAAAATGTATGTCCTTTTTTCCTACAAATAGAGTTTGTTTTGGTGGTATTTAATCACCTCTGCGTTTTTTATTTTTTTGCTCTATAAACAAAAAAAGACCAACAATTAAAAAAAAAGCAATATTTTTTTACTTTCTTCTATAAAACATATCCAATAAAAATACTAATTTCTTCATCGATTTAGGCAAATATGTATTCTGCTACATATTTTTGGTAAAAAAAATCCCATGTTTTTTTTTTTACAAGTAGTGGTGATGATTAGCGACTGTATATCAGGACTGTGATATTGTAGTAGACATCCTGACACTAACTGACAATTTTGAGACTTTTTGGGGAACAGTGACACTAATACAGTGATCAGTGCTAAAAAAAAATATGCACTGTCACTGTACTAATGACAATGGCAGGGAAAGAGTTAACATCAGGGGCGATCAAAGAGTTAACTGTGTGCCTGGCCTAGGTTTTTCTACAGTTTGTGAGGGGCTTTTACTAGGGGAAGAGATGAAATTTATTCTCTGCTTTGTAAGGACACAAATTCCATCCCTTCCCTCCTATACATAGGCAGATCGCAGTTCTGTCTCTCTGCAGGACAATTAGCGGGTGCCGGCGGATCTAGAACCCAGTACCCGTCGATTGGCTCCCGCTGTGTGTAATCACAGCGGGGGAAAGCATTTACGCCCTCTACCGGGAAGTGCAGAATTACGTATATATACCTGATCCAGCGCACAGCTGCCGCCCTGTAGCAGTTAGGCCTCATACACACGGGCGTAGCAGCAAAACGTCAGGGCCGACGTCAGGCAAAAATCTGCGTTTTTCGTCAGCGTTTTGCATCCGCTTTAATGAACGTTAGTGAGCGTCGGCGTCAATAGGCGTTTTTAAAAAAAAAAAACATTCCTCTGCTATTTTTTGACCTGAAAACGCCGGCGCTAAACACGGCGGTTAATGTCGCTATGGCGCGTTAGTGAGCATTTTGCCGGCTCAGCGTCATAAACATCAAAAAGCTACAGCCTCAGCACGTGCGGGTTCTGCGTTAGATTTACAGCTTAATAATGCCGACGCCATCAACAGCTCAAAAACGTCAGCGTTTTTATGGGGCCATTGAATAACATGGAGAGCTGCAAAAAATGCTCAAAAAACGCCCGTGTGTATGAGGCCTAACTGCTATAGGGCAGTCGGCAACTGGTTAAAGAGATCCTGTCACTAATATGTGAGAAATGATCATGAAAGACGTGGCGCTCACTCAATTTAAACACTGTTAAATGCTGACCGAAATAATCACTCTTATGTGCAATTCATTCATAAAATTAATAAACAAGCACAATAACAATCCAACACTTTAAACTAAATAAAGTCCATAATAGAAAATAAATAATCCATCCCCCAAGTGAAAAAAAGAAAGTGCTTTCCAGATATTTGGTCTTCTATCGAATTCAGTGCTCCACCCTCCACCCCTTAGACTTTTGTGCACTCACCAGAAATATTGTAAACATACGCCTTTTTCTTTAAAAAATTTTGTTCCTTTTGGGGACCCGTGTCACTTAGCATAGGTGTGTGCAGCCTATTAGGTTGTGCACCCCAAAGCTCAAACACACATCCCTTTCTCTGCAGCCTCAGCTGCATTGGACAGTGAATGAATGGGAAGTGCTCTGTCTGAGTGGCTTCCTGTTCATTTGCAAACTGAAGCATAGTAAATACAGTTTACTGTGCTTCATTTATGATTGAAAACAGTGAGTGAGTGTGTTCATTGTTCATTTAGAAAAGGAAAGGGGCACTAAATGACATATTGACTAGCTATTTCCTCAGCTCTCCACCCTGAAACATCCCTGCAGCAGCCGAGAGGAGAGGAAGGAAGCCAGCAGAACTGCAGGGAGGGGGGGGGGGGGGGGCAG
>BLSH010154948.1:215120-230453 GCA_018402905.1 Glandirana rugosa
CGTAACGACCTAGGTCCGTCGCGATGAGTGGAACAGGGGACCTAGGTCGCTACAGGGGGCGTCACAGACGCCCGACACATGCGGCGAGGCTACGGAGACACACAGTCCGAGGCAAGGGACGCTCACAGCGCAGCGTACCCCTGTCTCTGGCCGCCCTTTAAGTTTTTCACTTTGTGTGTCATTTGTATGTCATGTGACATTAGAATATCTACTGTAATGGCATACTTTAGTAAAGTGTAGGGGAAACAGGGATCACCAAACGGGTCTCGGGACGTACGTGAAAATATATTATTTACAGTAAGAAAGACGGACCTTTGAACTCTTATGGACATTCTCAAGTTTCCAGGCAGAAAGAATGACATTTATTATATAAAAGTGCATGCAGGGCTCTGGGCAAACCACTAGGGACAAAGGGGATGTGAAATGATTTCATACGGTAATGTCATCTATAAGATTACAGTGTACTGTATGTTTACTGTGTGTTTCACTTTTTGAATTTCCCGCCGGTCTCTGTCCCCATGCGACGCGACACTCGCAGGGAACGGAGCCTGACACACAGAGGCATCGGAGCGGCGTACACAGCCCGCAGACACTGCGGGGGACATCGCTGGATCCAGGGGACAAGGTGAGTAGCGCTGCCTGGATCCAGCAATGCAATCCCGAGTGTGGCTCGGGGTTACCGTTCTTGGTACTGAAAATCCACCCCGAGCCACACTCGGGAATACCGCCAGGGGGGTTAATATGGTTTAATAAAATGTCATATTTATACATATAAAAATTGCCAACTCACGTTTTTGAGTGCTGAAAGCCAGCACCAGCATGAACAGCCTTTAGAGAGTAAATGCCGGCTTCTGATGACACGGCGTGCGTTCCAAACCTCAAAACCAATGAAACCGGATGTGACGTCAAGCGGAAGCGGATGTGACCTCAATGCATTTCGTGATCAAGCACGTCATCAGGAAGTACCTGGCGCCAATCACGCTGTCTAGTGATAGGAGGAATATACCCCAAAGGGGACTGCGTTACTTGGCCCATCGAGGGTCAAGTGTGGAGGTGAGTGCATAGGATTGCTGGGTGGTGGTCTGTGCATGCACCCCAGAGCACTTACAAGCACAACTGATTGCAGTGGCACCTTATTTGCACCAAGATTACCTGCGGGACCAACCACAGGGAGCACTCCTTGTGTTATTGGACTTGTTTTGTACTTTATGCACTTCATTCACTTATGGACTATTTTTTATGATATGCATCCATTGGGTTATGTTTTTGATATTTATCAGTGATTGCACTTTAGCCACTGGGTGGCACTGTTCTTCAGTGTTTTGATTTATATTTACTTATACAGCTATGCACTGTGATGATATTATATTATATATCAACCACTAGGGGACACTGAGGTTTATGTTTATATGCAAGGAATATATCTTTTACTGATTATTGATAATAGATTGCGCCCCACTGCCTGTATGTATGGAATTTATTGTATAGTATTTGGGATACTATGTAAGTGGTAGGCAGCAATCCCACTATTATTTATTTATTTATTTTTATTTTATTTTATATTCTATTACTTCTGGTATTCCATTCATCTCTTCATAGTAGCGCGTTTTTTTCCATATCTATAACTGCTGAAGGGGATGTTTCAGGATGGAGAGTGGGGGAAGGGGCTAGTAAATATGTAGTTTACCATCGCCTTCCTTTTCTAAATAAACACACTCACTGTGTTCATTCATAATTGAAGCATAGTACACTGTGTTTTCTATGCTTCTGTTTGTGAATGAAACAGGAAGCTGCTCAGCACTGAGCACTTTCCATTCATTCACTGCCCCGTGCAGCTGAGACAGAGAAAGGCGTGTGTGTCTGAGCTTTGGGGTGCACACCATAACGCAATAGGCTGCACACACCTATGCTGGGAACAGACGATCACTCTCCTCTCCCATCAGAATGGGGATCCGCTTGTTTACATTCATGGATCCCCGTTCTGTCACTGCAGGGGAGCGAGCGCGGGTGGCCGGTGCACATTGAGTCCACCCCACCCGCTGATAGGCTCCCCCGCTAGCCTGTGAGCGCACCCACAATACACGGTCCCGCGCCCGCCGTCATATGACGGCGATTCGCACAGCAATGCCATACTGCTGCCATCAATTCACGGCAGGCGGTCGGGAACTTGTTAAAAAAAAAACCAAGCTTTACAATCACTTTAACACTATCCTTCCTCCCGACTGACAATTATGTTGTCTGCTGTGCCTCCTGTAGCTATTCCTCCAGAGTTGTTTCTCTCTAATACAGGAAGTGTGTTACTGGTCAGATCACCCGGTGAAAACGGGGGAGAAAAGCCAAAGAAAGCAAATGCAGCCACCACATCTAATAATTGATAAACTGCAATATATTACATTTTTTTTTTAAATAATAAAGTGTTACTAAACCCACAACATTAAAATCAATCTGTATAAGCAGTAAAGCATACTTGTTATACTCACTGTGGAACCTAAGGGGTTAATCCTCTGCATTGTGTAAAAAGGCTGTATGATCCTGTCTTCACTGACCCTCCCCTTCTTCCACTGTCCCCAATCTATCTGCTAACAGTATCTAGCCTTGGAGTCACTCTGAACATGCTCAGTTTGGTGTGTGGTGAGTTTTTTTTTTTTTTTTGGGAGTGCATGTGATCAGCACAGGGCCAATCAGCACTGTCCAGACAGAGGGTCAGGGGTCCTATGGTCTCATAGGACAGTCAGAGGAGAATAATAAAATCCTCCTAAAAGCTTTAACCAGACACTAATAGAAGTCACAAGACTGCTATATACTGCTGATGAGAAAAGGTATTTAGCAGTTTATATTTACTAAAATAATTGCATTTCCATGTTCTGTGTACTGTGGGAGACCAGATATAGTGACTTCAGGGTCCTGGGTTTAGTAACACTTTAACCGGTTCTGGACCGGCTCACTTACATTTACTGCTGCAGAGTGGCTGGATAGCACAAATCGCCTTCTATAAATGGCGGCTCGCGCGTGCGCGGCTAGCGGGCAGGAGCGCGCCCTCGTGCCCAACGCTATCTCCAGCAGAGTGGCCGTGGGTCGGGCGGACTCGATGTCCTCCGGCTACCCGCGATTGCCTGGCACAGAAGTAAAACGGGGAACCGCTGATGTAAACACGGCGGTTCCCCACTCTGTCAGGCGGTATGTAAGAGATCTACTATTCCATGTCACTGGTATCAGTTAGATCTCTTATGCCCCTGCCAGCCCAGCCCCCTCACAGTTAGAACACGCCTAGGGAACACAGTTAACCCCTAGATCTCCCCCTGAAAGTTAACCCCTTCACTGCCAGTGACATTTATACAGTAATCTGTGGATATTTACATTTCTGATCGCTGTATAAATGTCATTGGTCCCAAAAAAGTGTCAAAAATGTCCGACATGTCCGTTGCAATGTTGCAGTCCCGATAAAAAATGCAGATTGCCGCCATTACTAGTAAAAAAAAATAAAAATTGTAAAAACGCCATAAATTAATTCTCATGGTTTGTAAACGTGACAACTTTTCCGCAAACCAATCAATAAACGCCGGTTGCGGTTTTTTTTTTTACCAAAAATATGAGCAAGAATATATAGCGGCCAAAACCGATGAATACATTTTTTTTTTCTTGGATTTGTATTTTAGCAAAAAGTAAAAAATATTGTTTTTTTTTTTCAAAATGGTCACTCTATTTTTATTAATAGCGGTGATGAGAAGTGAGGCAGAGGGGATCAAATACCACCAAACGAAAGCTCTATTTGTGGGAAAAAAAGGGTGTCAATTTTGTTTGGGGACAACGTCGCACAACCGCGCAATTGTCAGTTAAAGTGACGCAGTGCCAAATCACAAAAAGTGCTCTGGTCCTACAGTGGGAAATCCTTCCAGTCCTTAAGTGGTTAATACCACATTAAACCTAATTTTGGCAGATTGGCTTATCTCTCACCATAATAAATACAGGAAACACCAAAATGTGATATAATGCCGAAGAAAAAAAAGTTGTTGATCTCCAAGCTGAGTTGTCGAGGAGTCGTGTAATTTTCCTTTTCCCTAATAACAGCATCTCAGGCTTCGGTGAAAGTGACTATTTAAGCGTTATTGATGCGTGATTGCCTTCATTACAACTTAGAAGAATAAACTGAGTCACCCTTTCTTTTTATAGCTGGAACAGGCAGGGGGCGCAGGAAAGGGGGGAGCAAATAAATGTACAAAAAATATACACGAGAGCTGAGAAAAACAATGCCATGTTCTGTTTGTAGGAAGGGAGTGGAAATATTTGCCAAACTATTCTAATGACCAGGGCTGGGACAAAAGGTGGGCAGGAGGGACAGCTGCCCCTGGGCACAGCAGAGCAAGGAGACAGAGAAAGGACAAAGGGCAGTAAACCCATTCCCTAGCATGCATTAACAGTGGGGGAGGGGCACAGTTCTGCATTCTTGCTCTGGGCACTAAATGGACCTGTCCCGGTACTGCTAATGATGGTATTAGTGTTTTAACATTGTTATCATTTTTTCACACAGATAGAGCTTTTTTTGGTGGTATTTAATCACCACTGGGTTTTTTTATTTCCCTGCTAAACTAACGAAAAATGACCAAAAATTTTGAAAAAAAACAACAGTTTTTCATAGTTTGATATAAAATTTTGCAAACAAGTAATTTTTCTCCTTCACTGATGAGGCTGCATGAGACTGATAGGTGATATTGGTGAGGAGGCAGTATATAGCTCAGCCTCACAGATCAGGGTATATAGGTCAGCATTAGAGATAGGGTACATAGCCCAGCATTACAGATAGGGTATATAGCCCAGCCTCACAGATCAGGGTATATAGGTCAGCATTACAGATAGGGTACTTAGCCCAGCATTACAGATAGGGTATATAGGTCAGCATACAGATAGGGTATATAGGTCAGCATACAGATAGGCTATATAGGTCAGCATTACTGATAGGGTATATAGGTCAGCATTACAGATAGGGTATATAGGTCAGCATACAGATAGTGTATATAGGTCAGCATTACAGATAGGGTATATAGGTCAGCATTACAGATAGGGTATATAGGTCAGCATACAGATAGTGTATATAGGTCAGCATTACAGATAGGGTATATAGGTCAGCATTTCAGATAAGGTATATAGGTCAGCATTACAGATGAGAGTACACAGCTTCACAGCTCAGACTGACAGCACCCCCCCTCCGCATGGGGCTCATGGCTGCAGTGGCATTTACCGGGCTGTGGTGTCCACTGTCCTCTCCTTCTGTCACTGTGTCTCCTTTCATAGTTTGATATAAAATTTAGCAAACAAGTAATTTTTCTCCTTCACTGATGAGGCTGCATGAGACTGATAGGTGATACTGGTGAGGAGGCAGTATATAGCTCAGCCTCACAGATCAGGGTATATAGGTCAGCATTAGAGATAGGGTACATAGCCCAGCATTACAGATAGGGTATATAGCGCAGCCTCACAGATCGGGGTATATAGGTCAGCATTACAGACAGTGTATATAGGTCAGCATACAGATAGGGTATATAGGTCAGCATTACAGATAGGGTATATAGGTCAGCATACAGATAGGGTATATAGGTCAGCATTACAGATATGGTATATAGGTCAGCATACAGATAGGGTATATAGGTCAGCATTACAGATAGGGTATATAGGTCAGCATTACAGATAGGGTATATAGGTCAGCATTACAGATAGGGTATATAGGTCAGCATTACAGATAGGTTATATAGGTCAGCATTACAGATAGGGTATATAGGTCAGCATTACAGATAGGGTATAGAGGACAGCATTACAGATAGGCTATATAGTCCAGCATACAGATCAGGGTATATAGGTCAGCATTACAGATAGGGTACATAGCCCATCATTTCAGATAGGGTATATAGGTCAGCATACAGATAGGGTATATAGGTCAGCATACAGATAGGCTATATAGGTCAGCATTACTGATAGGGTATATAGGTCAGCATTACAGATAGGGTATATAGGTCAGCATACAGATAGTGTATATAGGTCAGCATTTCAGATAGGGTATATAGGTCAGCATACAGATAAGGTATATAGGTCAGCATTACAGATGAGGGTACACAGCTTCACAGCTCAGACCAACAGAACCCCCCCTCCGCATGGGGCTCATGGCTGCAGTGGCATTTACCGGGTGTCCACTGTCCTCTCCTTCTGTCACTGTGTCTCCTGACTCCTCCACAGTGCGGGCAGCGGCAGCAGCGGCAGCAGAGGCGTCTGCTCCTCATGCTTCCTCGGTCCTCCACTCTGTGTCTCCCCTTCCATCAAAGCGCTAGGCATCCAATAGGATTGCCTGGCACTTTGGCCAATCTGGAAACAGGTCTCACTGACTTGTCTCCTGATTGGTGGGGAGGCACTGTAGTGTGAAAATAGCGAAAATTAATTTGCTATGGTCACACAATTGGGTGGGATCGGGGCACAGAGCCCACCCTATTTTAAAGATTATTAGAGCCTCTGGCTCTAATCAGGTGCTTAAAAAAAAACACCCCCGCCATAGGAATCCATGCACCCGGAGTCCTGAAAGCGCTGGGCGCATGGATAGGGGGCGGCACCCTCAATGCAGGGGTCGCCACTGCTAGTTTCCTGGCTGTCATGCTGATGGTTTGGCTTCAATGCTTTCTTAATCTTGATTTAGGAAACAGTACAGAGATTAAAGCGTTACTATACCCAGGAGCCTTCAGTCACTATATCTGGTCTCCAACAGTACACAGAACATGGAAATGCAATAGTTTTAGTAAATATAAACTGTTAAATACCTTTTCTCATCAGCAATATATAGCAGTCTTGTGACTTCTATCAGTGTCTGGTTAAAGCTTGTAGGAGGAGTTTTCATTCGCCTCTGATTGTCCTATGAGGCTGCAGGACCCCTGACCCTCTGTCTGGACAGTGCTGATTGGCCCTGTGCTGATAACATGGACTCTCCCAAGAAGAAAAAAAAAAAACTCTAGCACAGTGGCTCTCAACTCCTGTCCTCAGGACCCACTAACAGGCCAGGTTTGCAGGATAACTTAAATACATCACAGGTGTTATAATTTGCTGCTCAGTGACTGCAGTATTCTAGTCTGCATCTCCCCAAGGTAATACTTAAAATCTGGCCTGTTAGTGGGTCCTGAGGACAGGAGTTGAGAACCACTGCTCTAGCAATACACACCAAACTGAGCATGCACAGAGTGCCCCAAGGCTCTGTTCTATCAGGAGATGATCAAACAGCCTTTTTACACAAGGAGGATTAACCCCTTAGATTCCACAGTGAGTATAACAAGCATGCTTTACTGCATATACAGACTGATTTTACTGTTGTGGGTTTAGTAACGTTTTAAAGCTGAACTCTAGGTAGATATAAAAGGCACAGTGGCTTCTGCTCTGTATTCACTAACACCTTATTAAGGGTATTTTTAAAAGCAAGTGTAAGTACCTGAAGATGACATGGGATCAGCCTCTTGCAGTACAGTCTGTACAGCAGAGCTCGGAGAGGTGGAGAGAGAAGCAGCACAAGCAGCCAATCATGTGTGCTGCAGTGCAAGGAGCATGCTGATAGGCAGAGAGAGCAGAGTAAACAGTGTGCTGTTTCTTTTTCCCTGGCTTGTAAGTGAAAGTGAAACTGAGAAAAAAAACAGGTCTCCTCTCCTGATAGATAGGACTGTGCTGTGTGGCAGAGCTGTGCAAATGTCTGGACTGGATGGACAAAAAAACAAATCCTTTGGCAGGTTAAACAGCTCCCATATATGTACTGTATGTCATATGTGAATTTATCTGTTTTGCTGGAGTTCAGCTTTAATAATTGTTGTCTGACAGTCACTTACAGCATGCTTGTTTCATGTCTGGGACTCACAAGTATTAAAACAAGACAGAGCCAGGCCACCAGCATTTTTAAACGAGGCCCATGAATGGCAGGCATCATAATTTTCTCATGACAGGGTCACTTTAAATTGAAGTTTAAGGACTGCCTTGAAATTATAAATGGCGGAGCTTTTTAGAATAATAACAACTGTAAATTGTTACATAAGGAATTTTGTTAATGACAGGTCCACTTTATGTTTTAGGACCAACCAAGAATCAGGATGGAAGGAGTTCAGTAAAAATCAGCTTACCCCTCTTTCATGTCATTGATGGGTAGAGGCACTCGGCCCCCCCTGTCCAGCGCAGAGGTGATGTTTATTGCGTTCAGGCGATCGGGCTGCCAAACATTTTTTACCGCTCCCAAGAAATCCCCCAGAACCTCACTGGCCAACATCTCCTCCACGTTCATGTTTCTAATAAAGAACTCAGCTTGGTATGGGAGGGGAAAATCTGTTATGAGACATACATTGAAGACGTGATAAGAATATACACCTAATATAAAACACATCTATATCCATATCTGCTATATATACATTCTATACAGTGGGGAAAATAATTATTTAATTCCCTGCATGTTTTTGTAGGTTTGCCCACTTACAAAGAAATGAAGGGTCTATAATTGTTATCATAAGTGCATATTAAATGATAGAAACAGAATATTAAATTGAGTTGCAGTTCAGTGAGTAAAATAAGTATTTGATCCCCCACCAACCAACAATAATTCTGGCTTCCACAGACTGGTTACAGTAGGTGCTCATGTGGTACACAGATTAGTCCTGTTAATGTAAGAAGGAGCTCCTAACGACAACTTGTTATGTGTATAAAGACACCTGACCACAGAATCTCTTTCTTCCATTCAGTTTAGGTTCACATTGATGCGACATGTCAAATCTCATGCCAAATCGGCGGCAATTGCACCATCTGAATCGGAAGCCCCGCCGCACTGATTCCCAAAAGTAGTTTCTGTACTACTTTTGGCGACTTCGGGGCGGTTTCCATAGACATCTGTGCAGAAACCCGCACAGGTGTCTCTTCTGAAATCGCCCCCAAAGACGGGACTGACATGCGAGAATGAAATTGTGTGAGTTCAGCTGAACTCTCATGATTTCATTCCCACTGTCAGTGTAAACCTAGGCTAAAACCCCACCATCATGGGCAAGACCAAAGAGCTGTCAAAGGATGTCCGTGGGAAGATTGTAGACCTGAGCCCTGAGACGACGTCACATCTGACGAAACGCGCAGGGTTAGTGGCGTGCTGACATCACCACATGTTTGAGGTTCCGGATGGACGGGTGCACGAGAGCCGGCCAGCGAATTTGTGTGCGTGAGTGTGAATTTTTATGCACATAGGATACATCTGTGATGTAAGTGCAATACCTTTTATTCTAATAAAGCTTTATTGATTTACCCTATGGCCAGTTTTATTCTCTTTATGAGGAACGATTGGCACATTCACTGACATTTGACGGATATCCGTGGACTCCTAAGGACCAGTATACCTTGGCTGGGTTAGAAGTCTGAGGTTCGTTTGACCTCCTATAATTAAGGGGTCAATATTTTCTGGTAAGCGGACATCTTATCAGGTGGTGGATATCACTTTGGCGGTGTTATCAGTGGTGTATTTAGGTTTGGTGCTGCCCTAGGCCTGACTAAACTTGTGCCCCCCCCCCCCCACAGTTACAGAACACCGGCTGCCCACACAACTCATTGGTTTGGGCCCACTGTCTGGGCCCTTCGGGATACCCAGACCCCCACATATGCATGGGCTGTCCCCCTCTGATGGCGGCCCTACCTGTATTATCATACCGGCAGCGCTACAATTGCAAGCCAGCGGGGACTCTTTTCATGCTGCCCCCCTGCAAAATGCCGCCCTAGGCCTGGGCCTTGTTGGCCTATGCCAAGATACTGTGTTGGGTGTTATATACATATCTTGGTGGTTGTGGATATGCACTGTGGTGGTTAACAACTTCAGTGTGGACAATAAAAATTTCTATATTATGAATTTAACTTTTCTTAGACTAATCATTTCTGGATCAACTTATTCATATATACTATATCAGCGCAGCTATTTTATACCTTACTTAAGATTGTAGACCTGCACAAGGCTGGAATGGGCTACAAGACCATCAGCAATTAGCTTGGTGAGAAGGAGACAACTATTGGAGAGATTATTTGCAAATGGAAGAAATACAAAATAACCATCAATCGCCCACGATTAGGAGCTCCATGCAAGGTTTCGCCTCATGGGGTGAGGATGATCATGAGAAAAGTGAGGGATCAGCCCAGAACTACACGGGAGAAGCTTGTGAATGATCTCAAGGCAGTTGGGTTCACAGTCACCAAACAAACCACTGCTAACACAATACGCCATCATGGATTTACATTTTTAGATGAAAGATTTGTAAGAAGATCTGTAAAGAAGAGTGGACCAAAATCCCTCCTGAGATGTGCAAACCTGGTCATCAACTACAAGAAACGTCTGACCGCTGTGCTTACCAACAAGGGTTTCTCCACCAAGTACTAAGTCATGTTTTGCCTGGGGATCAAATACTTGTTTTACTCACTGAACTGCAACTCAATTTATAACATTTGTATCATGTGTTTTTTTCTGGATTTTTGGTTGATATTCTGTCTCTATCATTAAAAATACACCTATGATAAAAAATGATAGACCCTTCTTTTCTTTGTAAGTAGGCAAACTTATGAAATCTGCAGGGGATCAAATAATTATTTTCTGCACTGTATTACATTTTTGGTTTTGGGTTTAATACCACTTTAGACAAGCAAAAAAAAACCAGAAAAGCTGCCAATAGGTAATCCATGACAACCATTATCCTTTGGTCTCATGCCAATAATGGCAGGCAGCTAATGACAGTTGACAGCTCTCGTGGGAGGATTGATCAAGCAGGTCAGAAAGTCCACCCCATCATCCAAGATAAGCAGATAAAGTCTGTATCTTTGCATGGTCAAATCAGAATCCTGACTTCAATCCCATCGAAATGCTGTGACATGATATGACGTAACCTGAGCAAGCCAGACATGCCAAAGGCTCATATCCAAAGCATATTTGTTTATGTGACATTGCTGTGTGATTGTCGGATACCAAAAGAGTTTGATTGAGCTGCTCCATCAGTTACTCACTCACCCTCTGCGGACATGATGTTGATGACCAAATTATGTCTGGCCGTCTCAAATGTCCTTCTGTTATATGCAGTTATCTATAAAGAGAATATAAAAATATGAGCGGGAATATAATTACATTCAATTATACACCTCATAACAAATATTGAATGAACATTAGGAAAATATATACCAGTATATGGCGATTCTTCTCCAGGAAAATGCACCCAGAACCTGGATCCAGAATTCTATAACTTATAGGTGCTGAACCACAATTTCCATCATTATTTGTCTTTAGGATGCTGACTGTAGGAAGGAGTTGTCTATCTGAATTTCATTACCGAACCCTAAATGCAGTTTACAAACAGAAAGCTTAAAGCCAAACTTCAAGCTCAAACCTTCACCTCTAAATCACACTCCCCCCAGAGGATCCCCCAGCAGCTAATGTTTTCAAGATGTCTCCAAACCAGTCATGTGACATGCATGGTCCATGACCCCCTGCACTCACAGTAGGTTTTCAGTCTTTTGAGTTGACGGAGGACATCTTCTGGCAAAAAGGGATTACTGCAGGCAACAGCTCTGAACGGGAGGTAAGTATTACAGCCTAAGCTGGCATTCCTTTTTTAACCTCTTGGGGGACCTTTCTAAAAAAAGAGAGGATGTTGGAGATCAACCACTTCCAGCTCGGGCGAATTCCAGCATTTCTCTCCTACATGTAAACATTTTTTGCTAGAAAATTACTCAGAACCCCCAAACATTATATATATATATTTTTAGTAGAGACCCTAGAGAATAAAATGGCGATCGTTTCAAATTGTTATGTCACAAGGTATTTGCACAGCAATTTCTTAGGAAAAAATACACTTTAACCACTTTAACCACTTGCGTGACAAGATGGCTCGATATCGCAAAACACCGTCATACGACGGCGGCTGCGAGATTGCGCACTGTGAGCGTGCGCACGCTGCCGGAGGCGCGCCCGCGCGCTCACTGTGTTCCGGGGGGGCCAGGGAGCGGGTGCGGCGGACTCGATCTCCGCCGGCTACCCGCGATGCCCCCCCGCAGTGAAAGAACGGAGGTCCGTGTAAGTAAACACGGACCTCCGTTCTGTGAAGGGGGAAGGGCTGTGATCACAGCCTTCCTCTACATGGAGGCTGTGATCACTTCCCTTCCCCAGCCAGGGCAGCCCACACAGTTAGAACACGCCCAGGGAACACTGTTAACCCTTAGAGCGCCCCCTGCAGGTTAACCCCTTCACTGCCAATGGCATTTACACAGTAATCAGTGCATTTTTATAGCACTGATCGCTGTATAAATGCCAATGGTCCAAAAAAAGTGTCAAAATGGTCGGACATGTCCGCTGCAATATCAAAGTACCGCTAAAAATCGCAGATCGCCGACATTACTAGTAAAAGATAAAAAAAAAAAAAAACCCGAGAAATTAATTTTCATCATCCGTAAACGCGGCCACTTTTGCGCAAACCAATCAATAAACGCCGATTGCGATTTTTTTTATCACAAATATGAGGAAGAATATAAATCGGCCAAAACCGATGTAAAAAAATATTTTTTTATATTTTTTTTTGGATTTGGATTTTAGCAAAAAGTAAGAAATTTGGTTTTTTTTGCAAAATTGTCACTCTTCTTTTGTTTATAGCGGCGATCAGAAATGACGCAGAGGGGATCAAATACCACCAAAAGAAAGCTCTATTTGTGGGAAAAAAAGGACACAAATTTTGTTTGGGTACAACGTCGCACGACCGCACAATTGTCAGTTAAAGCGACGCAGCGCTAAATCGCAAAAAGGGCTCTGGTCCTAAAGTGTGAAATCCTTCCGGGGCTGAAGTAGTTAATGAATGGTAATGCAGAAAAAAATAATATATAACCCAGTTTTTTGGTAAAATATAAAAGATGTAACGCAGAGTAAATAGATATCTAACATGTCATGCTTTAAAATTGTGCATGCTTGTGGAATGCCAACAAACTTCATTACCTAAAAATCTCCAGAGACTACATTTTAAACATTTTTACAGTCACCTGTTTAGAGTTAGAGGGGGTCTAGTGCTAGAATTATTGTTCTCGCTTTAATGTTTGCAGTGATACCTCACATGTGTGGTGCGAACGCCATTTACATATGCGGACTTGACCTACATATTCGGTTGCTTCTGCGTGTGAGCGGCTTTAAAGGTTTTATTAAAAAAAAAAAAAAATAGTATTTTTTTATTTTTACACTGTCCCGCTTTACTTTTTTTTACGCTGTACCTTTCATTTTTTTTTATCACTTTTATTCCTATTACAAGAAATGTAAACATCCCTTGTAATAGGAATAAGGCATGACAGGTCCTCTTTATGGAGAGATCTGGGGTCAATAAGGCCCCAGACATCTCCTCTACCCTGGAAGGCATGAGATAAAAAAAAAAAAAAAACAATTTCCGCTTTCCAGGGAAAAACACTGCTTACATCTGCCAGAGCCGGAAGTGACCTCATGGCGTTGCTTCCAGCCTCCCAGGGTCATAGAGGAGGGCGGAGACCATCCGGTCCAGGGACAGCTCTATGGTAAACTGCCGCCAACGTATCGGAAACCTCCGGCTTCCCGATCCCATGGGAGAGCCTGGATAGGCACCAGAGGGTGGCGAGGGGGGGGGGGTGCCCCCTCCCACTGCCTATAAAAGCAATACAGCTAGGATGGCATTATCTAGTGAGGGAATCACCGGCTGAAAACAAAGATATCTGGATGATGCCTGTAGCTGCAACCATCATCCAGATATCACCACTTCAACCTAAGAATGTCATATAATGTCCAACGGGCGGGAAGTGGTGAAGGCGAATTAGGTAATAAAAAAAACAGCAGTTGTTACGATTTGCTTGTGATATCTGTTTAGTGTATCCAACTCTTGGCAATTCTATGAGCCAACTCTCTGGGCAACCTCTCTGATACACATAATGGACTTTTCCATGGAATTTTCTCAGCAGATTTTAAACAATGTAGGTTGCCAGGTCTTTCCTTATTTGCATACCTCCCAACTTTCGGGGAATGCGAATGAGGGACACCTATCAGTAAAAGTATGTAGGCATAGGACACGCCCCTTGCCACACCCCCTTAAAGGAGAATTATACAAAAAAAATTACTGACTAAGCCCTTGAATGTTTTTTTTAACCACTACTATTCCTTTATTCTGGCTTTTGTAATTTACACATCCAGCAATTTAGAAACTGAATGAAAGGTTTAGCACTGGGAAACACATTTTGATAGATATGTAGTGCATTTTATATACAACTATAGATTAGACCACAATGAGGGACAAATGAGGAGGAAAGAGGGACAGAGGGACTTTGTTCCAAATCAGGGACAGTCCTTCGAAATAAGCGACAGTTGGGAGCTCTGCTTAATTGTCCCCATATGCACAGGCTTGGGACTGACTGGCATGCAAAATGCATTTTGTACTCATACTAGGGCCAGTTAGAGAGAAGCCAATTAACCTACCAGCATCTGTTTGGAGTGTGGGAGGTTGCAGACACAAGCCCAGGGAGAATGTAAAAACTTCAACCAGATTGTGTCCTGGCCCAAATTCAAACCAAGGCCCCCAGTGCTGAAAGGCATACACTGATAATCTACAACTTTATGAAAACCAACAGGTAAAGTGAATTACATTGATTATCTCATGACAATGGTACCCAAAAGTGAATGGGATATTTTAAGCAATAAGTGAACATGTTGTATCTGAAGTTGAGGTGTTGAAAGCAGAATAAATGGGCAAGTGTAAGGATTTGTGTGACTTTGACAAGGGGCAAATTGTAATAGCAACTCCAAAACTGAAGCTCTTGTGGGATGTTCCTGGTCTGCAGTGGTCAGGACCAGGGGAGGACTGACAGCCTTAGGCCTGGGGGGCAAGTCCAGTCAAGTGGCCCATTGAACCACCGAATCAGCTCACCATCCATGCCCACCTGGTTTTATAACAGATATTGATGTTATGAAGCAAGACAAATATGATAAAATGTGGTAACATCATTTAATGTTAATAGCAACAAAGGATGTTTAACAAAAATAATGCATCAATGCAGCTCATCAGTGCCCACCAATGCAGCCTCACCAGTGCCCATTAATGCAGCCTCACCAGTGCCCATCAGTGCAGTCTCATCAGTGCCCATCAATGCAGCCTCATCAGTGCCCATCAATACAACCTCACCAGTGCCCATCAATGCAGCTTCACCAGTGCCCATCAATGCAGCCTCATCAGTGCCCTTCAATGCAGCCTCATCAGTGCCTATCAGCTCTGCCTCATCGGTGCCCATCAATGCAGCCTCGCCAGTGTCCATCAATGCAGCCTGATC
>BLSH010154948.1:230463-252866 GCA_018402905.1 Glandirana rugosa
GACGGTGATATGGTGGGAAATGATGGGTTTGGTATAGTGGCAGGTTTGGGTAGTAAAGGGTGGTATAGTGGCAGGTTTGGGTAGTAAAGGGTGGTATAGTGGCAGGCTTGGGTAGTAAAGGGTGGTATAGTGGCAGGTTTGCGTAGTAAAGGGTGGTATAGTGGCAGGCTTGGGTAGTAAAGGGTGGTATAGTGGCAGGTTTGGATATTATAGGGTGAAATAGTGGCAAGTTAGGGCTGTATGCCGTGACATTGTGCTCAGTCACTTACAGCATTCCTGGATACGAACACTCCAGGGACTGCTGTGGTTTCTCCTCCTCAGCTTGAGGGAGGAATGGAGGAGGCAGCCACATGCCTGGCTCCACCCACCAACTCCGGCTGCCTCGGGATATATTGAAGATCCGCCAGCAGAGGGGCAACCTAACTTGATTGGGTGACGGGAGTGTAACAGGCAGCCTCCCCCGCGCCACTGAGCCACCTGCTGATCCGATCAACTTGGCCAAGATGCAAGGGAACAGGGAAAGTGGAGGGGCCCACCATGCAGCTCATTAAGATGGCCCTGGGCGCCCCTAAACACCACCCCCCCCCCCCGGCTCCACACTCTCCCTCAGTTTATTTCCACTCACCTAATCAGAGCAGGCGAGTGGAAATTTTGAGGGCAGGAATATAGAGAATAGCTTGGACTCCTGTCTTTTTTTTCTTTTAACTGCATTTAAGGAAAAACTATGTCTCTTAAGCTGGATACACACTATACAATTTTGCAGTAGATTTTTTTCTCCTTTAGATTTACCAAAACCGTCTAATATGAGGTCAAACCGATACACTTTCAATTTGTATTCAATCAGGCAGGCCTTGTACTATATAGGTGAGGTAAATCTAAAGGAAATCGAACAACAAAAGTTGTATAGGGGGTATCCACCTTAAGACTCCTCATGTTGGGGGTACCCTTTGATAGGTAAATGCCCTCAATGAAACCTCAAATTCAGCTCCCTTCTTGATTAACAGAGAATCTGTGCTGAGGAGACCCAATAGTTTAAGGCAGCCTTTCTCAACCAGGATTCTGTGGAATCCTAGGGTTCCTCCAGAGGTTGCAAGGGGTTCCTTGAGCAATAAGCAATATCTGCACCACAAATAAGTAATGTGATGTGGGGGATGTTCCCTCTTGTGGTAGATGTTTTTCTACAGTGAGTCCACGGCAGACAGGAACTATAGTTTAGGGCGTGGTAGCCCACTTTTATCAAAAAGAAAACAAAGCGGCAGCTCCGCCACTTTGGCAATGGTCTCCCTGACCACAGATTCCTCAGGCTCCTTTAGCCTTAATTGCAGTACCTCACTACACGGGCTCACTCTTAGTCCCTAGGTAGAGGGCAGGGGATGGCTGGCAGCCTTAGGCTTGGGGGGCAAGTCCAGTCAAGTGGCCCATTGAACCACCGAATCAGCTCACCATCCATGCCCACCTGGTTTTATAACAGATATTGATGTTATGAAGCAAGACAAATATGATAAAATGTGGTAACATCATTTAATGTTAATAGCAACAAAGGATGTTTAACAAAAATAATGCATCAATGCAGCTCATCAGTGCCCACCAATGCAGCCTCACCAGTGCCCATTAATGCAGCCTCACCAGTGCCCATCAGTGCAGTCTCATCAGTGCCCATCAATGCAGCCTCATCAGTGCCCATCAATACAACCTCACCAGTGCCCATCAATGCAGCTTCACCAGTGCCCATCAATGCAGCCTCATCAGTGCCCTTCAATGCAGCCTCATCAGTGCCTATCAGCTCTGCCTCATCGGTGCCCATCAATGCAGCCTCGCCAGTGTCCATCAATGCAGCCTGATCAGTGCCCATGAATGCAGCCGCACCAGTGCCCATCAATGCAGCCTCAATAGTGCCCATCAAATGCAACCTGATCAGTGCCTATCAATGCAGCCTCACCAGTGCCCATCAGCACAGCCTGATCAGTGCCAATCAGTGCAGCCTAATCACTGCCCATCAATGCAGGACTGACCAAAAATGGTCCAAGGAAGGAAAACCGGTGAACTGGTGACAGGACCATGGGCAGCCAAGGCTTATTGATGCAAATTGGGAGGGAAGGCTGGCATGTGCAGTCCTATCCAATAGAAGAACTACTGTAGTAGCTCAGATTGCGGTAAATGTTAATGCTGTTTCTGATAGGAAGGTGTTAGAACACACAGAGCATCTGTATGTGTATGGAGCTGCGTAGCCACAGACAGGGTGCCCATGCTGACCCGTGTCCACAGCCAAAGGTGCCTACAATGGGCATGTGAGCAACAGGACTGGACCACAGAACAATGGAAGAAGGTGGCCTGGTCTGATGAATTCAAGAATGGTTTGAGGAAGAAAAACATGTATCAGGTGTTGACTTGGCCTCCAAATTCTCCAGATCTCAATCCAATCAAGCATCTGTGGAGTGTGCTGGAAAAACAAGTCCAATCCATGGAAGCCCCACCACGTAACCTGCATGACTAAGACCCCTTCCACACTGGGTTGTTTTGCAGGCGCTAAAAATAACACTGTAAAGCACCTGAAAAACTCCCCCCAATCCATCCCAATGTGAAAGCCTGAGCGCTTTCACACTGGGGCGGTGCGCTTGCAGGACAGGAAAAAAAGTCCTGCAAGCAGCATCTTTGGGGCGGTGTAGCCATTACCCCTGCCACTGAAATGAATGGGCAGTGCTGCGCGCCAGAGATTTTAACCCCTTCTAAGGGGTTAAAAGTGCCCAGCTGCTGCCTGAATAGCGGCGCCAATGCGCGTCTATAACAGCGCCACTAAAACTAGCGGAGCTTTACTGATACCTCACTGCCCGCCCCAGTGTGAAAGGGGTCTTACAGGATCTGCTACTGACAGCTTGGTGCCAATACACAGCATACCTTCAGAGGTCTATTGGAGTCCATGCCTCTGTGAGTTATGGTGGGCGGTCAAAATGTTATGGCTGTTATGGCTGACGAATGACTAAGCAACTGTTCCACCTCTACAAATCATTACATATATTTTTATATAAACTTCTTGAACTTGTAAAAAAAAAAAGAATTAAAATTTCCATCAAGACCAATCACTTTTTTTTCTTCGGATTTATCTAAGCAAAATTGCGAAAAATTCTGTCCCGCATAGACATCATCTCATTATAGAAATTGGATTATCATTATCATTATGGGACTGAAGATGTGTATGGGCACCTTCAGAGTTAATGTGCATCTGTTGGTGTGTTCCTATTTACTGGTCATTATGATTTTCTTGTTTTAGATGCTTAGATGTCTTGCTTTTATACAAAATGTATAAATATCCCAATTAAAAATAAGCCTCAATTAAAAATTAAAAAAGGGGAGAAGGTTATCTCAGCTTATTCTGAGTGTGTGGGAATCTCTGCCAATAAGCACGATGAAGGTAAAAAGCATTACTAATTATAATCCACAGCAATATACCAAGCATCCAAAAAAGGCTAAACAGGATAATGAACATCATTCAAAACTAAATAAGGTCAGGATTTTAATTAGCACATTTCTTTTCCATGTAAAAATACATATATATATGGCTCAAGGTAAGAAAATAGCCATAGCCATGAACAGATATCAGCTATATACTGTATAACAGGCAGCAGCAAACCCTGCCATGGTATAGCCACGAGATGCTATTTGTGCTGGCACTAGCTACCATTGGCTGGAATTGATAGTGCACTAGGTTGTCAGTTACAAAGTCTGGCCCATCCACCTACCTGACATCACTGAAAGCCCACCAGTGGCTGAAGAGAAGCTTGCCTACAGCAAAACTAAGGGTAGAGGTCGGAACTGGGGCTGATCTGAGGTATAAAGGTTATTGCATTGAAGGTTGATCTGAAGTCAGAAGGTGCAGAAGACAGATCTGAGGTTTCAAGTGCATGCACTGGGGGTCGATCTAAGGTCTGATGTGCATGCTTTTGGGCTGATTTGAGGTGTGAAGGTTGAGGTCTGATCCATGGTCTGAAGGTGCATGCACTGAGGATTGATCAGAGATCTGAAGTACATGCCTAGGCAGCTGATGCGAGGTCTGAAGGTGCGTACATTGGTGGTAATCTGAGGTCTGAAGGTGCGTACATTGGTGGTAATCTGAGGTCTGAAGGTGCGTACATTGGTGGTAATCTGAGGTCTGAAGGTGCTTACATTGGTGGTAATCTGAGGTCTGAAGGTATGTACATTGGTGCTGATCTGAGGTCTGAAGGAGGTATATTGGTGGTGATCTGAGGTCTGAAGGTGCGTACATTGGTGCTGATCTAAAGTTTGAAGGTGCGCACATTGGTGCTGATCTGAGGTTTGAAGGTGCGTATATTGGTGCTGATCTAAGGTTTGAAGGTGCGCACATTGGTGCTGATCTAAGGTTTGAAGGTGCGCACATTGGTGCTGATCTGAGGTCTGAAGGTGCGCACATTGGTGCTGATCTAAGGTTTGAAGGTGCGCACATTGGTGCTGATCTGAGGTCTGAAGGTGCGTACATTGGTGCTGATCTAAGGTATGAAGGTGCACACATTGGTGCTGATCAGAGGGTGGAAGGTGCGCACATTGGTGCTGATCTGAGGTCTGAAGGTGCTGATCTGAGGTCTCAAGGTGCGTACATTGGTGCTGATCTAAGGTCTGAAGGTGCGTACATTGGTGGTAATCTGAGGTCTGAAGGTGCTTACACTGGTGGTAATCTGAGGTCTGAAGGTATGTACATTGGTGCTGATCTAAGGTCTGAAGGTGTGTACATTGGTGGTGATCTAAGGTTTGAAGGTGCTTACATTGGTGCTGATCTAAGGTCTGTAGGTGCGTACATTGGTGCTGATCTAAGGTCTGAAGGTGCGCACATTGGTGGTGATCTAAGGTTTGAAGGTGCTTACATTGGTGCTGATCTAAGGTCTGAAGGTGCGTACATTGGTGCTGATCTAAGGTCTGAAGGTGCATACATTGGTGCTGATCTAACTTCTGTAGGTGCGTACATTGGTGCTGATCTAAGGTCTGAAGGAGGTACATTGGTGCTGATCTAAGGTCTGAAGGTGCGTACATTGGTGCTGATCTAAGGTCTGAAGGAGGTATATTGGTGGTGATCTGAGGTCTGAAGGTGTGCACCTTGGTGCTGATCTGAGGTCTGAAGGAGGTATATTGGTGGTGATCTGAGGTCTGAAGGTACGTACATTGCTGCTGTTCTGAGGTCTGAAGGTACAAGCATTGAGTAGGGATCTGCAGGGCCGTCGTAATAGCATCATGAAACTGCAGCAGAGAACTAACGGGTCCATTCCCTGCCAGGCAGAGCTGAGTTGTGTTGCAGAGCAGTGTAAGTTTCAGGACTGGATAGACAAATATACAAATCCTTTGGCCGGAAAACGGCCCCTATATACAGCATACATTTTAGCTGTGAATTTAACTGTTTGCCCAGAGTTCAGTTTCCGATGCTATCTAAAGTTGTATCGATATTTTGGATAAAAAAAAGTTGCATCAATATACTTTACTTGCATGCAGATGTCCACGCTCGAGCTGTACCCTGTTTCTCATTAATTCAATTTTCAGTGAGAGTTTAACATCTGTCGCTCACCATGTATGCATTTACAGCAATCATTCTTAGAGGCAGCGGGAGGCCCGGGCCCCTGACTGCACATCGCATGTTTAAAGCTATACATTCCGACAAGGCCAAAAATATATTTGCGGTGGCAGCAAGAAGGATAATGACATGTTGTTATAGGACATAATTCATAGCTGTTTCATCCATTACATCACATTTAACAACTGACTGCATACACAGCAAATCTGCAAGAAAAGTTAAAACACATAAAGGGCAATGCAGTCCACAGGCAGCACAGGAGTAACGGGCTGCCTCTCTACAGCCACCAGTCAGGTTTTGTCTTTCATTCTGAACTTGTAAAATAAAACAAGGGATATGATTAGTGCGATGGGCAACTGCTTAATATTTCTTCAATAAAGTTCCTCAGCTCCACGTTTGCCAATGACAAGTACAGACTACAAAGGGATATGCTTTATTCATATTTCATGTCTGAGGTTTACAACCACTCTATGTCTGTGGCGTTCTTCCCTACCTTCAGTGACAATGTTCAGGTCTGTCCATTGGACTTATGGCTCGAGTGCTGCATCATTAAAGGAAGGGGAGAAAGTCACATACTTCCCCATACCTGGAAGTACATACCTGTCCATTGTTCTGGATCCTATAGGGCAGTCCTGGGCTTTTGGAGACTGACCCTCAGTGTCCGTGTCCTACAGGATTCAGGGCACTTGGCACTTCACAGAGTGGCACTGTAATTAGTGACGGAATGCCTGGCACCTAGCTTCTTTCAAGATACAGCTTCCTGCAGTCTGAAACCAGGTATTATAGCTGAGCACCCAAGAACTAGACAACACTATCTTAGGTGCAAACTGGAACTCACTTTATTGTAAACTCACACAGAATATACTGTATATACCACACAAAATCAAAGAGCTTGGTCACGTTATGTAAGCAGTAAGATAATTAATATGCTTGTGCAATTCGTTTCATTCCGAATTTCGTTTTTACCGAATTTTGCAAAATTCGGCAATTTGGGCGCATTCCGAATTTTCAATTTCCGAATGTTCGTTTTTCCGAATCGCGGTAATTCGGCAATTGCGGTAATTCGGAAATTCGTGGTAATTCGGCAATTGCGGTAATTCGGAAATTCGCAGTAATTCTGCAGTTTCGGAAATTTGCGGTAATTCGTCAATTTCGGAAAGTCGCAGTAATTCGGCAATTGCGGTAATTCGGATATTCGGCAATCGGAACAGCCAAAAATCCGAAATTCGGAAATTCAGAAATCCGAAAATTCGAAAAAAGCTAAGAATATTTGAAATAATAACTAACTAATAACTATTAAATTATAGGCATTGGAATTTCCTTGAAAGTTTGGCTGTTAGTGAACTTAAATATGAAATTTATCACTAATAGCCATACTTTCAAGAAAATTCCAATACCTATAATTTAATAGTTTATTATTATTTCAAATATTTTTTCTTATTTCCGAATTTCGGAAATTAGGAAATAAGGAAGAACATTTGAAATAATAAGTTATTAATTTATTATTTTAACTTATTATAAAATATAATAATCTATTATTATTTCAAATGTTCTCTCTTATTTCCGAAATTCGGAAATAAGAAGGAACATTTGAAATAATAAGTTATTCATTTATTATTTTAACTTATTATAAATTATAACAAGCTATTATTATTTCAAATGTTCTTCCTTATTTCCGACATTTGCAGTGTGTGACTGTATATATGTATACTGTATGTATGTGTGTGTGTATACTGGGTGTGTATATACTGTGTGTATATTGTATGTATATTGTATGTATACTGTGTGTAAACATACAATATACACACAATATACGCACAGTATATACACACCCAGTATACACACACACATACATACAGGATGCATATATACAGTCACACACTGCAAAAGTTGGAAATAAGGAAGAACATTTGAAATAATAATAGCTTATTATAATTTATAATTTAAAATAATAAATCAATAACTTATTATTTCCAATGTTCTTCCTTATTTCCAAAATTCTGAATAATACTTTATTATTTTAACTTATTATAAATTATAATAAGCTATTATTGTTTCAGATTTTCTTATTTCCGAATTTCGGAAATAAGCAAGAACATTTGAAATAATAAGTTATTGATTACTATTTTTGTGTATATACTGTATGTATATTGTATGTATATTGTGTGTATACATAAAATATACATACAATATACACACAGTATATACACACCCAGTACACACACACATACATACAGTATGCATATATACAGTCACACACTGCAAAAGTCAGAAATAAGGAAGACCATTTGAAATAATAATAGCTTATTATAATTTATAATTTAAAATAATAAATCAATAACTTATTACTTCAAATGTTCTTCCTTATTTCCGAAATTCGGAAATAAGAAAGAACATTTGAAATAATAATAGCTTATTATAATTTATAATAAGTTAAAATAATAAATTAATAACTTATTATTTCAAATGTTCTTCCTTATTTCCGAAATTCGGAAATAAGAAAGAACGTTTGAAATAATAATAAATAACTATTAAATTATAGGTATTGAAATTTCCTTGAAAGTTTGGCTGTTAGTGAACTTAAATATGAAATTTATCACTAATAGCCATATTTTCAAGAAAATTCCAATACCTATAATGTAATAGGTATTTATTATTATTATTCTGGAAATAAGAAAGAGCATTTGAAATAATAATAGCTTATTATTATTTATAATAAGTTAAAATAATACATTAATAACTTATTATTTCAAATGATCTTCCTTATTTCCAAAATTCAGAAATTCGGAAATAGGAAAAACATTTGAAATAATAATAAATACCTATTAAATTATAGGTATTGGAATTTTCTTGAAAATATGGCTATTAGTGATAGCCCCATCTAGATGCAGTCATGCGGCTGTATGCTGCTCTCTTTTACTTTCATAATGTAGCCATGTGCTCCTTTGGGAGTAACATTAGTTGTGGTTCTCCTGATAGCTGCCCTCAATCCCACCATATCTCACACATCCGTAGACACTGACCAGGCCGGCTCTTGTTTTTGTTGTTTTATTTAGAGGAAATAACTTATATGGGGAAAAGGGGTGACTGTGGGATGCCCCAGAAATTATTGTACACGACCTCCATATACAGTCCTGTATATGCACACTTGCACTGCAGATTGTCCTTCTGCAGACTGTTACTCCTCACAACTCTCTCCAGCACGCAGCATACTGACCGTTTCTCCGTACAGCTCTCTCTCTCCAGCACTGTACTTGCAGACTATTGTTCCTTCACTTCTCTCCAGAACATCACTTGGTTTCCAGCTTGAAAGGAAATTTATCAAGCTTTCTACTTTCTCTTCACCGCAGCTAGCACATGGCGAGGCCTACACTGTCAGCATGACCATCCGGACCACCCATTACAGGCCAGGGATCACGGGCCCCTGAATATGTAGCAAAGTACTTGGGTGCTAGCTGGGCCTTTTATGGACTACAGCTTCCAGCCCATCCCTCTTCCAGGCCACCACACTGACCTGCTTTCCTCACAGTGACACTCCTTCCCCTGACTGGCTCCCAAGGCTTCCAAAGACTGTCCACTATTCCCAGCCTGCTCCAGCACTTTCTCTTTCAGCTCCCAGGGTCTGTCACTCACCGACAGTGGATTCTTTAAAGTGTCTCAGTAGCACCTCTGCTGCTCTCCTGTTCCCTTGTGCGACTCCATGAATCACCTCCACCCCTGGCTACACCCAAACCTCCAGACCTCAAGGTCACCCCTTCCAGACTGGGGGCTCCCTCCCGGGTAGAGGCCCCCACAGCACCTCTGTTACATCTTCACACTTCCACCTCCAGCAACTCCTCCCTGACTGACCCAGCCCCGAGTATATGAGAAGCCCTGCCCCCTGCCAATCCTGATTGGGGATTGGTCAGGGCTTCCCATGACACTCCAGATGATGACACCTCTTGTCCCACCTTCACTCTGGAAAGTTCCAGTGCTTCCCAGAAGAAGGTAGGAGGATCTAGTGACATCATCTGTTGGACTGCCCCAGTCCTATCTGAGCCACTCCCCAAGCCCAGAACAAAACATTCAGGCCTGCACTTATACTCAGGCCTGACTAAATTTCGCCTCTCTTCCAAAAAATCCTATCTCACAAAAACGCCTACACTATGGGGGCGCTATACTAATATAAAATATTGCAATAAAAATTAAGTTTTATCACTGAACACTGAAAAATGTTATCCTTGTTATTTAACATGTAGTTCATTTTTAAAACATCTTGGAATACTTAAATGAGGCAAAGGTTTTGTTCATCTTAATGCATTCCATGCATTAAGATAAAAAGCCTTCTGTGTTTAGCAGCCTCCCCAGCACCCCCCTAATTACTTACCTGAGCCCCCTCTCTCTCCAGCGACGTCCACGAGTGTCTTAGCCATCCAGGACTCTCATCCTAATCGGCTGAGACATAGCAGGGGCGCCATTGGCTCCCGTGGCTGTGAATCAAAGCCACTTAACCAATCAGGGGAGAGAGGGTCAGGGCTCCGTGTCTGAAAGGATACTCTGAGCTCTGACTCGGCTCGGGTGCCCCCATAGCAAGCAGCTGGCAGGGGGGCACTCGATAGGAGGGAGGGGCCAGGAGAGCAGAAGAGGGACCATCACTTTAAATTTAAATGCATATATTTCTAAGAAAATTCTAAAAGTAATGCATTTACTAAAGACACAAACAAGAGTATCAAAAATAATGGACATGCTCTTTATAAACACCTTATAAAAAGAGTTTATACCTCAATAATGGTTGGTTTTCCCACGCTCTCAAAGGTTGGAGATCCATACAGTACACCATCACTGAAAGGGGTCCGCTGAATGTAGCGCAGCCAACCCGGTCGGTCGGGATAGCCCATTAAATTTGTATTAAAGGTGATTGGATCATTGCTTAGCTCCCCTATACAAAAAAAAACAAAAAAAAAAACATTATTTCAGTTGGCAGATCTAGATAAGAATTAAAATACACTTTAGACTGTTGGGCATACACTATATTGTCAAAAGTATAGGGACACCTGCCTTTACACGCACATGAACTTTAATGGCATCCCAGTCTTAGTCCATAGGGTTCAGTATTGAGTTGGCCCTCCCTTTGCAGCTATAACAGCTTCAGCTCTTCTGGGAAGGCTGTCCACAAGGTATAGGAGTGTCTATGGGAATGTTTGACCATTCTTCCAGAAGTGCATTTGTGAGGTCAAGCACTGATTTTGGAGAGAAGGCCTGGTTTGCAGTCTCTGCACTAATTCTTCCTAACAGTGTTCTATCGGGTTGAGGTCAGGACTCTGTGCAGGCCAGTCAAGTTCATCCAAACTCGCTCATCCATGTCTTTATGGACCTTGCTTTGTGCACTGGTCCAAACCATTTGGTGGAAGGGGGATTATGGTGTGGGGTTGTTTTTCAGGGGTTGGGCTTGGCCCCTTAGTTCCAGTGAAGGTAACTCTTAGGGCGTCAGCATACCAAGACATTTTGGACAATTTCATGCTCCTAACTTTGTGGGAACAGTTTGGGGATGGCCCCTTCCTGTTCCAACATGACTACACACCAGTGCACAAAGCAAGGTCCGTAAAGACATGGATGAATCAGTTTGTGGTAGAGAAATTTTCCTGACCTCAACACGATAGAACACCTTTGGGATGAATTAGAGCGGAGACTGTGAGCCAGGCCTTCTCGTCCAACATCACAGCCTGACTTCACAAATGAGCTTCTGGAAGAATGATCAAACTTTCCCATAGACACTCCTAAACCTTGTGGACAGCCTTCCCAGAAGAGTTGAAGCTGTTATAGCTGCAAAGGGTGGGACAACTCAATATTGAACCCTAAGGACTAAGACTGTATAAGACTGTAAGACTGTATATAAACTTCAAAGTGTAGTCCCCTTTCCATTAATGTAATGGGGACTGTACTTTAAAGGGGTACTTTGATGTAACGGGGACTGCACTGTAAAGTGTAAAGGGACACTGTGATATAAAGGTGTAGCCATGTGCCCCCAATGGGGGTGGCTGGTAGTTGTGGTTCACCTGCTCATTGCCCTCAATCACACGATTTCCACACACCTGGAGTCACTGAACAGGCCGGTACTTTGTTTTTTTGTTGTTTTATTTAGGAGTTAAACTTGGATGGGGATAAGGGATGACTGTGGGATGCCCAAGAATCAATCACGGGGCCTCCTATATACACCGCCCGTATATACACTCCTTCTTCCTCCAGTACATACACGTGCTGACCGTTACACTTCTCCTTCCTCTCTCCTGCACACTACTTGCTGTTACCAGCCTGAAAGGCAATTTATCAGACCTCCATGACACTTCCTCTTCCACCATGTGTTAGCAAGACCTCCGGACCACCCGTTGTGGGTAAGGGTCACAGGCTCCCAGTTGTGAAGCCATGGACCCTCATTTGTGTAGCTAAGTACGTTGGTGCTAACTGGGCACTGGATGAACTACAACTCCCAGCCCATCCATCTTCCAGGCTTTTCCGGCCTGCCTCACTGTCCAGTGGCCCTCCTTCGCCTGTTTGGTTTTTCCGACCTCTACTGACTGTCCACTGTCTTCTCCTAGCCTGTCTCAGCCTTCTCATCCACCTTCCAGGGCCGGCACTCACAGACACCAGTGGATCCTTTAAAGAGCCTTTAATGTAGCCTCTCTGCTGCTCTCCTGCTCCCTTATTGTACTCCTTTTCTGGTTGCACTCGAGCCTCAAGGCTTAAGGTCACCCCCCCAAATTGGGGGCTCCCTCCCGGATGAGGCCTTCACAGCACCTCTGCTACATTCTCCACTCTTCCACTCGAACTCTCCTCCCCCCAGCTGGGCAGATCACTGTATTTAAGAAGGCATGCCCCCTGCCAATCCAGATTGGGGATTGGTCAGGGCTTCTTAACATGCATCAGAAAGTGACACCTCTTCATCCATCCCCCTTTCCAGAACCTTCTGGCCCCATAGGGGAGGGGTATCCAAGGGGTGTTCCTTCCTGCAATCTCCTGCCCTTTCTGAGCCACTCCCCAGCCCAGATCAGAACAAGCAGGCCTGCACTCACTGTCAGGCCTGACTAGATTTTACCTCTCCTAACAAAAACCCACTACAAAAACGCACCTATCACTATGGGGGCACTACAAAGGGGACTGCACTGTAAAGTGTAAAGGGACATTGTGATATAAAGGGGGCTGCACTGTAAAGGGGCACTGTAATGATTGCATTGATTATAGCACAGTGTCCCTTTAAATTACTGTGCCCCTAGCAATCATAGCCCCCCTGCTCTTCCCCATCACAGTGCCCCTTGCAGTCATGCCCTCCCCCCTTACAGTCTTACCTGTGGCAGGGCAGAGGCAGTTTTCCGCACGTGTGTTCTCTCCCGGGTCTCCCGCCGGGCCGCTAAAGTCATCCTATCAGCAGCAGAGCAGGGGGAGGGAGGAGCTGCAGATCTCGATGGGAGATATGGGAGCAGGAGCTACCCATCTTTTCATGTTAACAAGAGAGTGATTATCCTATATTATTTATATGAAAAGACTCCTGCTCTCTGTGCAGTTCTCCAAGATCTCTGTGCAGATGCAAGTACCTGAATCTATCATAGCATTAACCTCCTCCAGTCCCTGTACAGCAGGGTTGGGGAGTAATAGGATAATGCAGAACCAGAAGCCAATCGGTTTATGTGCTGTCATGAAGCTTGCTGACAGGAGGAGAGAGCAGAGGGACCGAGAAATTAGCCCATTACAGTGCTGCTTCTCCATCCACTGTCTATTCACAGGTTGGGGGCAGGTCTGGGTTAAGCTGGGCTCAGGGGTAGTGGGTTGAATGATGCTAGCCATCAAAGTGAGGCAAAAAAAACTACATAGAAAATCTCTAAATAGTGCAGCAAACACTGGAATTATTATTTTATCCTTTAATAGGCTTTTTAACTTTGGGTTTTTATTTTTTAGCTGCTTTAAAGGGAGAAATGTCCAGTTACGGCACCCTCTATAATTCTCACACGACAGAGTCCCTACCTATCTGGATCTTTCTAGACATGTGAGTTTTGTTTTATGATTCATTTTTTGGAACAAAAATTAACAAATTAATTTGTTTCATTCATTTCATTCGGATGACGCCACTTTATGCGATAGTAGTTTGGGCCTGTGGGGAAATGAATAAAATGTTCAAATTTGTTAGATAATTCGGATTCAGCTAACAAATGGATCCGAATTTTGTTCCATTCGTTAATTCAGATGCACATGACACCAGTCGATATTGTCCAATCAGCCTATGCCATTTCTCTTGGTGGGTTGGACTAGTGTCCGAAAATATTGAATCTTTGCAATTAAAATCCATCTGATTCAATAATATTTTGAATATCTAGCAATCTTCTGGAAAAGTGCTACATTTTTTGAATCTATCAGGACCAACGAATATACAAACGAATTCCAAAAACAAATTGGTTCAACATAATATGACGAAACGAAATTCTTCAATTAACCAATGCATCCGAAACTAAAATTTTCGGCATGCACATGTCTAGAGATTTCTATTAGAGATGTGACCAACAAAAAAATTTGTTTAGTTTTGGATTCATTCATTAAGTCAATCATTTTGTTTAATCATATTTGTTGTGTTAAGCCTCGTACACACGGTGCGACGGTCGTACGACCGAACGGACCAAATCGTATGTTGGATCATATAACTAGCGTACTGACATGCACTAAACGATCGTACGACCAAGCCAAACGTAGTGTCGTGTTATGAACGTATAAAGAGAAAGTTCAGGTGCGTGTAATTAGCGTCCAGCCGTTCATGACTTCTGAGCATGCGTTTTTTTCACAGTACAACTTGTTGGACCAACTTCTCTGTACACCCAATACAATGGCCGTACGACCGCTTGTTGGTACTACCAAAGTTTTATAGTTTGCTCATCCAAGCTCAGTTGTACGACCGTCGTACGTCGGCTGTTCTAATCGTGCGTACTAACGGTCGGATGATCATACAACGAGCGGTTGTACGACCGTTTTCATACGACCGTCGAACCGTGTGTACGAAGCTTTAGAATGATTTGTATTTTCGGAGGTTATTTCGGAAGATTTGCATTAATTCATTATGTCGTTATGTTATTTCTGTGACTAGCTTGCAACATGCTTGTGACTTGGACTTCCATGTGACTTGCTTGTGACTTTAATATTTTCCTTGACTTTGGCCAATCATAACAATGCAGAGTGTGACACATATTATTGAACTTACAAAACCCTCTGAAATTGTAAACAAATGAATATGAATATATTGCCTTCAAGGGGGATTTGATTTAAATCATAATATTTAAAGAGCAGCTGTCATCTCTGTCCTGCAGCGCCTCCTCCTCTGACCCGCTGTTGACTCACCGACTGTCCCATTCACTTTAATGGGATGGCTGGTGATGCGGCAGGGACACAACAAGGTGAGGGACGTGGCGGCAGCAGGTGAGTGGATGCCCGCTAACAGGCGCTGCCATTATGGATCTGAAATGTCAGGTGCTCTTTAAATGTAAGGACTTATTCTTGCTGGTAGTTAGAATCTTTAATATTTGCAAACAAAATGAAGGTTTTCTATATAGAATAATAAGCTGTCAGGTTAGTAAAACAGCGATATCAGAACCAATTCAATCATACAGTTTGTAGTGTACATAGATTTGTAAAAACAATGGGATAAAGGAATATTTCTGAACTTTGTTTTATCTCATGGTTACTGTGAATTGTGTGAATGCATCAATGCAGTGCATGGTATCTCAGCTTGAAGAGCTTGGATTCATTCAGGCCTGATTAACGCCTATGCATTTGTAGTGCTTTTTGCATTTTGCAGATTTGCACTGCAGTCCATTTACCATGGTTTCCTATGGAACATGTCCTGCAGTGCAAATTTGCAAAATGCAAAAAAGCACTAAAAATGCATAGGTGTGAATTAGGCCTGAATGAGGTGACCAAAAATGTAAATGTTGCAGACTATACAGTCTCATGCTACATAACTAAGCTCCATTTCATGCTGAATAAATTAAAGTATTAATGTATCATAAATAGAAAACTATCTTTAGATTTAGATTTTTACTCCAAAAGCATTTTATTGAAATAAATTTGATAAAAATAACAAAAACCAGATTTAAATAAAAAAAAAAAATCTGATTTAACCAGTCGCAGACGAGATGCCACAGTTGCACTGCGGCAGTTTGGCTCGGCTGTGCAAACCGCCATCATTGTACCTCAGACGTGCACCCGCGAATTGCAGGTGCACCCGCTGCGCGCTCCGTGAGAGTGCCAGTGGGTCGGGCGGACTCTATGTCCGCCGGCGACCCGCGATCGCCTGTTACAGAGGCAGAACGGAGGTCTGCCAGTGTAAATGCAGCGAATCTCCGTTCTGTCAGGGGACATGACACAGATCTACTATTCCCTGTAATCGGGAACAGTTCGATCTGTCATGCCCCGGCCAGCCCAGCCCCCACACAGTTAGAAGCACATCCGCAATATTTAAGAGTAAAAAAGGGTTGAAAGGTGTTGAGGGTTTGGACTTTAAAGGCAATTTAAGCCACATGAAATGTATAAAAGTATAAACTTGATTTGTACAATGTAAAAAGATTTGCAAAAGCAAAACATGGGATTTAAAAACATATATTTACATATGTGTAGAATATAGGCCAACCAGTGTAGGAGTAAATTATTACACCATATCAGATGAGCGAGCCCCTGTACATCAACGCGTTTCGCTGGTTCGCTTCATCAGGGCGCACATAGAGGTAATGTGAGGAAAGACAGGTCTCACTTGTCTGAGCCGAAACACACACATGCATAATAGAATCTCCCTGGGTGGGCAATGGGACAAGCCAGATGGTCTGATTCCCACGTTAATTAGTATAAGTGAAAAGGTTAATATACCAACCTCACTGCATAGAAGCCTTGTGACAACACTCCAAATAATATAGAAGCTTAGGCTGCATGTAGGTATATATACATTCAAACAGGCCCTATAATAAAGAAGGGACAGCCTGGCATCTAATTAGAAGTTGGCACAAAGTTGAATTGCCTAAGATACGATAGGTCTTATCAGACCAAACTCGGCTGATCCATACGGCCGTGATGCAAACCAGGGAGATACTGCTCCGGTGTAACAAAACAAATCAAATGTGTAATTTCTATACTCAGACACCAATAGGGAAAATTGTCCATTTTCATACCTGGTTTTGGGTAGGGAGGGAATTCCCCTTTGTAGTATTCTCTCTCCAGAACGTGGACAAACAGAACTCCGGAGGAAGGATAGACGTTGCGGTCGGAGTGCACCTTGGACAGGATGGTGTACACTGCAAATGTGAGAATAGAGATTAAACATCAACACAATTTCTATATCTGATACTAGGAGGAGAATAGCGCAAATCTCTGCGGGGGATGGGAAGTAACAGTTTATTAATGTGTTAGCACAGTATCAGGTTCTTACACACAGTGTGAACTACCGACACCAGAAACCATGAAGACATCACAGCTTTGGTAATGAAGACATCTGAAACTCATTAAAGGTTTACATATAACATATGTTGTAGACCTCATTGTGTTACAGCGCCCATCACACACCCAATGTCCCCTGAATCTGATGCGTATAAAGTTTTAGAAAACAGTTCTATTAGATAACATACATATGAACAAGTTTAGGTACTGAAGTTTGTCGCTGTTTCACGGACACACACAATTTTAAGACTTAACATGTTGGATATCTATTAGTTGGGAAACTATATTACCAATATTTTTGGTAAAATATAAAAGGTGAGGTTGTGCCAAGTACAGTGGGGAAAATAATTATTTGATCCCCTGCAGATTGTGTAAGTTTGCCCACTTACAGAGAAATGAAGGGTCTATAATTTTTATCATAGGTGTATTTTAAATGATAGACAGAAGAGAGACAGAATATTAACCAAAAATCCAGAAAAAACACACATGATACAAATGTTAGAAATGAACCACTTGTCGACCAGTCGTTTGGCGGCGGCAGGTTGGCTCACCTGCGCGAATCGCCGTAGCTGTACGGCGGGCGCATGTATTGTCGGCGTGCTCCCACGCTCAGTGGCTAGCAGAGGAGCCAATCAGTGGGTGGGGCAGACGCGATGCCCGCCAGCCACCCGCGATTACTCCCCATAACAGGGATCTGCGAGTGTAAACAAAGCAGATTCCCGTTCTGAAAAGGGAGTTGGGAGAGATTGTCTGTTCCCTGTGATAGGGAACAGCGATCTCTCTCCTCCCTCAGTCAGCCCACGCCCCCCCCCATACAGTTAGAAACACCTCCCAGGGAACACATTTAACCCTTTGATTGCCCCCTGGTGTTAACCCCTTCCCTGCCAATGACATTTATACAGTAATCAGTGGCTATTTAAAGCTCTGATGGCATGGATAAATGTCACTGGTCCCAAAAAAGTGTCCGATCTGTCCGCCGCAATATCGCAGTCCTGCTAAAATTGCTGTTTGACGCCATTACTAGAAAAAAAAAAAATTGTAATAAAAACACCATAAATCTGTTCCCATATTTTGAGGCGCTATAACTTTTGCGCAGACCAATCCATATACGCTTATTGTGTTTTTTTTTACCAAAAATATGTAGAAGAATACAAATTGGCCTAAAACTTTTTTTTTTTGGGGATATTTATTATAGCAAAAAGTAAAAAATAAATGTTTTTTTTTTTTTTTAAATTGTCGCTCTTTTTTTGTTTATAGCGCAAAAAATAAAAACCTCAGAGTTGTTCAAATACCACCAAAATAAAGCTCTATTTGTGGGGAAAAAAGGACTCAATTTTGTTTGGGTACAACGTCGCACGACCGCGCAATTGTCAGTTAAAGCGAAGCAGTGCCGTATCACAAAAAATGCTTTGGTCAGGAAGTGGGTAAATCCTTCCAGGGCTGAAGTGGTTAAGCTGCAGTTCAGTGAGTAAAATAAATATTTGATCCCCAAGCAAAACATAACTTAGTACTTGGTGGAGAAACCCTTGTTGGTAAGCACAAAGGTCAGACGTTTCTTGTAGTTGATGACCAGGTTTGCAGACATCTCAGGAGGGATTTTGGTCCACTCTTCTTTACAGATCTTCTCTAAATCCTTAAGGTTTCTTGGCTGTTGCTTGGCAACTCGAAGTTTCAGCTCCCTCCATTACTTTTTCTATATGATTAAGGTCTGGAGATTGACTAGGCCACTCCGTGACCTTAATGTGCTTCTTCATGAGCCACTCCTTTGTTGTCTTGGCGGTATGTTTTGGGTCATTGTCATGCTGGAAGACCCATACATGACCCATTTAAGTGTTCTGGCTGAGGGAAGAAGATAAGACATTTCTTGTAGTTGGTTACCAGGATTGCACACATCTCAGGAGGGATTTTGGTCCACTCTTCTTTACAAACCTTCTCTAAATCCTAAAGGTTTCTTGGCTGTCGCTTGGCAACTCTACGTTTCAGCTCCCTCCTTAAATTTTCTATAGGATTAAGATCTGGAGACTGGCTTGGCCACTCCTTAATGTGCTTCTTCTTGAGCCACTCCTTTGTTTCCTTGGTGGTATGTTTTGGGTCACAACCCATCTTCAGTGTTCTGGCTGAGGGAAGAAGGTTCCCTCTGTGGAAATCATCACGCCGGCTCTGGTGGATTGGGGGCAGAGGTGCAATATTAATGGGCTTTAATTTGTATCTGTGCCTTTCCAAAGGCACTTTTTAAGTTAGTGTAGACATATGGTTTCAAAAAAAGAAAATCAGTTAAATTAATGGCACTATATACTTTCAAATGTTTGGGAAAAAAATTGAATGAAGGCGTTTTGAAAGCCTGGATGTAAGTAAGAGCGCTTGTTGGCCTTATTGATCTGGTGGGTGCAGTATTTACTGCCACGTGGTGGAGCACTTATGGTTTTGGAGAAGAAATAGTCACTTTTATTAATTTGGCTTATGGACATGGTGATTGGCAATATACACTGATCTGTGGACTTGATGATTTTAGTATGCAGATTGTATTTAATGTTTAGATATTTAGCACATGGAATATTGATTGTGTGCTGTTTATATACAATAGCACAAGGCTAACTCCTATTCTTATTTAGTCACATCTTTTTAAAATGGTGATCAGCAACACACACCGATTTGTGGAGTTGATGATATGTATGTATATTCAACTTTATGTTTATACATTATATTGGCAAAAGTATTGGGACGCCTGCCTTTACATGCACATGAATGTTAATGGCATCCCAGTCTTAGTCTGTAGGGTTTAATATTGAGTTGGCCCAACCTTTGCAGCTATAACAGCTTCACCTCTTCTGGGAAGACTGTCCACAAGGTATAGGAGTGTGTCTATGGGAATGTTTGACCATTCTTCCACAAGGTGCCCACCTCAGATGCCAATCAGTGCCCATCACAAATGCCAGTCAGTGCCTATCAGTTATGCCTGCCAGTGCCCATCACAAATGCCAATCAGTGTCCATCAGTAATGCCTGTCAGTGCCTCCTCATCAGTGCCATCCATCAGTGCAGCCTATAAGTGCCCATCAGTGCCGCCTATCGGGTTGAGGTCAGGACTCTGTGCAGGCCAGTCAAGTTCCCCCACCCCAAACTCATTCATCCATGTCTTTATGGACTTTGCTTTGTGCACTGGTCCAAATCATTTGGTGGAGGTGGGATTATGGTGTGGAGTTGTTTTTCAGGGGTTGGGCTTGGCCCCTTAGTTCCAGTGAAGGGAACTCTTAAGGCGTCGGCATACCAAGACATTTTGGAGAATTTCATATGGGAATAGTTCGGGGATGGCCTATTCCTTCCCCCTTACTTGTCGTCTCACATGCGATCATTATGAGGCAACTAGCGAGAGCCCAACTCAGGTTTTGCCAGCCACCGTGGCAGGGCTGGTTCCGGCCCGGACTTTCTGGTCCACTCAAACCCCTCTCCATCTGCATTTAATGACCAGGAAGAGAGCACAGGAGAGAGCTATCCTGGATCTCAGAGGAAGAAAGCTGAGTGAGCTCTGTGTAATAATTTGGACTCAAAAATCAAGGTTTGCACAGTGCTTATGTTTTGTGGGTGTCGGGGACAGCCCCACACTGTATAGAGAGGAACCTGATTGTTTAGTTTAGCGCCCGACGGCGAAGTTTTGTTTTCTGTTCTTTTATGTGTTTTGAGCTTGTAAACCTGTAATAATAAACCTGGCAAGCCGCCAGATTTTAAAGAAACTGACATCCATGCTGAATCTTGTCTATTGAAAAGTGATTCCAATGAGCCAATCTCCCACAATGCATTGACACTTGGAATGTATATAGCCAGTAACATTTTAATTATGTATGATATGTAGATGAGGTTATGAGTAAGCGCTAACTGTAGCGTGAAACGTGTTAACTTTCAGCTGTACTCCACACTGTCTGTGAAGATTTTAAAGAAAATTCAATGAAGGTTGAAGAAGTGCAGCAGATTCTGGATCCTTTTCTTCTCTGTGGCTTACAAATGAGCTGTGCTATCACCTCCACGCTGGGTGGTTAGTCGGTTGACTGCTTATTACACACCTAGAGCAGCTTTGCATGTGTATATATATAAATCATAGGAAATAACTACAAATCAGCTTGCTATTAATTTTATTTTTCTTCTAACGTAATGAGATTTGTATCTATTCATTAATAAAACGGTAATTATGTATACTAGCTATTTATTGGTTGTATGTGTTGTGCCTCATATAAAGTCCCAGGGCAAATAAAATGTTTTTATGGATATGTTTATGTAGGGATGGAGGGGCATCACTGGGTGCATCGGATCACATTATGATTTGTAGTAACATGGTGGCCACTTGCCATGGATTGACAGTAACACCAGAGAAGGAAAATTACAGAAAGTAATTACCGTATATACTCGTGTATAAGTCGACCCATGTATAAGCCGACTCCCTACTTTTGCCCAAAAAATATGGGAAAACTTATTGACCCACGTATAAGCCTAGGGTGGGAAATTCAGCAGCCAGAACACAGGGACAGGGAGCCAGAACACAGGGATTTTAGCCAGGACACAGGGATTTTAGCCAGGACACAGGGATATTAGCCAGGACACAGGGATTTTAGCCAGGACACAGGGATTTTAGCCAGGACACAGAGACTGTAGCCAGAACACATAAGGGATGAGTAGATAATTTCACATTAAACAGAGCTGTGCTGTTTCTAAGAGCCGCTCTGTGCTTGTAACTGTGACTAATCACATTGGAATGTAGAGAATGCTGAGAGAGAGCTGCAGCTCTTCACTGAGATCAGGAGGTGGGCGGGACTGAACAGCTAACATCAGCTTGTCCCGCCCACCTGCCGACATCAAGCTGAAAATCTGACACCTCTCTCAGCATTCTCTACATTCCAATGTGATTGGTCATAGTTACAAGCACAGAACGGCTCTTAGAAGCAGCATGGCTCTGTTTAACTCCTTGCCGACCGCCGATCGGCAATTGACGGCGGCAAGGTGGCTCGTGAGCGCAAATCGCCGTCATCTGACGGCGGCTGCGCTCACGAGCCTAGTGAGCGCGCGCGCGCCGCCGGAGGCGCGCGGCTGCGCTCACTGTGTTCGGGGGGGGCCAGGGAGCGGGTGCGGCGGCTTCGATTGCCGCCGGCCACCCGCGATCCCCCCCCCGGAGCGAATGAGCGGAGGTCCGTGTAAGTAAACACGGGCCTCCGCTCTGTGTGAGGGGGAAGGGCTGTGATCACAGCCTTCTCGTACACGAAGGCTGTGACCACTTCCTTTCCCCAGCTAGGGCAGTCCCCCCACAGTAAGAACACGCCCAGGGAACACAGTTAACCCTTAGCGCGCCCCCTGCAGGTTAACCCCTTCACTGCCATTGACATTTACACAGTAATCAGTGCATTTTT
>BLSH010154948.1:311085-334338 GCA_018402905.1 Glandirana rugosa
AGACAGCAATAAAAACTGACAGGTGTTCTAATCCCTTTCCACTCCATCCAATACTAAAAAAAAAAAAGTTTTGCCTTTAGTTATACTTTACAATGTAACCGCTTCTACGAGTATTTAGTGATTGGTTTTAGATATACTTTAAAGCATTATTAAATTAAAAACAAAAAATGTAATATATTGCAGCTTTCCAATCATTAGATGTGGTAGATGTGGTGGCTGCATTTCTTTTCTTTTATTTGGCTCCCCCCTCCCCCCCCATCATCTGGTGATCAGGCCAGTAACACACCTCCTGTAATAGAGCGCCTCTACTCTGGATGAAGGAGCACGTGAGGCACCTTTGCTTTGAACAGTGGCATTGTCAGTCTGAAGAGAGGGGAGTGTTGGATGTCCTAACTAGCAGATTTCAGGTTAAAACCAAACTCCAGCTCACACTTTATAATCAGTCACAGCAAAAAAAAGAATGTTTTTGTTTTACTTTTGGGATAAAGGTTTTACATACAATAAATAAAAGCTGATCATTGTATGCACCCCTGTCAGTGTTAAATGGGTTGTCTCAACCCTCCAACTGCTACATCTGCAGGACAGCTTGTTCTGTAGAAAAACAACAGACTTATTGGAAGGATCACCAGGTTCAAGAAAGCAAGCCTAAAAAAGAAAACAAATGCAGTCATTACATCTACGAATTAGTAAACTGCAATATAATAAATGTTTTCATTTGGGTTTAATACTACTTTAAAGTGTTACTAAACCCAGGACCCTGCAGTCACTATATCTGGTCTCCCACAGTACACAGAACATGGGAATGCAATAGTTTTAGTAAATATAAACTGCTAAATACATTTTCTCATCAGCAGTTGATGAATATTTTTCTCATTGATTTGCATACAGCATCAGCAAACAAGCATAATAAATTCATATTATAATAAAATATTAATAATAAAAAGAAAAGCATTATTAGGTAGCATTTTCAGACATTTTTTGTGTAGTAGTGATAGAGCATAATTGAGTTCTGGAAGTAGCTTAAATCTATCACAAAGTACACATAAAAAAAAATAATTTATTGCTATCAGCTTCATACAAATTGCCAAACAGGTGGCAAAACAAATCACTTGGTTACTTGTAAACTTATTTTCAATTAAATTCTGTATTGCGCACTGATTTTAATACAATGACAACCCAAAGTTCACCAAAAAACCTCTAAATCACAAAGCAGAGTTGAGGCAGTTGTTTTTCTAAACTAAAAAATAGCACTGGCAACAGAAAAAACAGCCAAACACATGGCACAGTGGTGGGAGAGTATGAAAGCAGATTGAGTTGGGCTGGGGGCAGCAATCTAAGAGGGAGGGATATCCAATTGTTGTTCCCGAAGGACTCATCAGCAGTATATAGCAGACTTGTGACTTCTATCCAGGACTCGAGTCCTGTGGGAATGCATGGAAACGGTGTTCCTGTGCTTTTCCCACAGCATTAACGCCATTCCTGTTAGCAGCCGTGTCCTGCAGGACTGTGAGCTTTGGCAGACAGTGTGGGTGTGCAGGAGGCGGTGGGCGTCCGTGCCAACGGGGGGCAGTCCGCCCCGGGTGCCACACATTGGGGGGGGGGGGTGTAATCCCGGTGCACCTGTCTTCCCCTCCCTCTGTGCCCTTCCTCCTCCTCCAGCAGCCGCTGTAACAAAGTCCCACTTCCTAGACCCCAGCAATAGGCAGAACACTGATCCAATGGTGTGACGTGTATTATAGGAGGCGGGACCGTGTAACAGTGGCCGCTGGAGGAGGAGGACCAAGGGAGGGGATGACGGGCACGCCGGGATATTCAAATCCAAGATCCATTGCTTGGCACTGGTAAGGATGCATTGCTGGGCACTGGTAAGGATCCATTGCTGGACACTGGTTAGGATGCATTACTGGACACTGGTAAGGATGTATTGCTGGGCACTGGTAAGGATCCATTGCTGGGCACTGGTAAGGATGCATTGCTGGGCACTGGTGAGGATCCATTGCTGGGCATTGGTATGAATGTATTGCTGGGCACTGGTAAGGATGCATTGCTGGGCACTGGTAAGAATGCAATGCTGGGTACTGGTAAGGATCCATTGCTGGGCACTGGTAAGGATTTATTGCTGGGCACTGGTAAGTATGTTTTGCTGGGCACTAGTAAGGATGCATTGCTGGGCACTGGTAAGGATGCATTTGCTGGTCATTGGTAAGGATGCATTGCTGGGCACTGGTAAGGCTGCATTTGCTGGGCACTGGTAAGGCTACATTGCTGGGCACTGGTAAGGCTGCATTGCTGGGCACTGATCAGGCTGCATTGCTGGGCACTGGTAAGGCTGCATTGCTGGGCACTGGCAAGGCTGCATTTGCTGGGCACTGGTAAAGCCGCATTTGCTTGGCACTGGTAAGGCTGAATTGCTGGGCACTGGTAAGACTGCATTTGATGGGCACTGGTAAGGTGGCATTTGATGGTGGGCACTGATAAGGCTGCATTGCTGGGCACTGGTAAGGCTGCATTTGATGGGCAATGACCTGGCAGCACTGATGGACACTAATCAGGCTGCATTGATAGGCACTAATCAGGCTGCATTTGATGGGCACTGTGGAGTGAGTGGCCCAGGGCCTGGGCCCCACTTTGCACAATCAATAGGGTAGCTTGAGGAGAGGGGCCCAGGGCCGGCACACTCAGCACTCCCAGCCTCCCTCCTCTGCACAGATCAACACATGCATAGTTGCCAACATTGTGAAATAATTTATAAGGACACTTTTTTGTCTGTAGGCGGAGTATTATTATAATTAGGGGGTGGGGCATTCACTTGTAGTTGTGTCATAGATGGAGAAGAAAAATGTGGCACGCTTAGCGCGTGGTGACTAAAATGGGTGTGGTTTAAACTAAATAGTGGGTGTGGCTTAAAGGGTGTGTGTCTCAAATGGGGTGTGGTTCGAGTCTGAGATGAATGAGGGAGGGAGAAAGAAAGAAATAGGGAGGGAAGGAGAGAGAAGGAAGGAAAGAAAGAGGGATGGAGGGACAGTAGGCCCAGATCCTACACCACAATAGCAATATGTGTATTCCAGAAAGTTTATCAATCAGCAGATAAAGATACTCCAAACACCTGGTGTTAGCACTTCAATCATCCCGGCACCATGTTTGGTATGGTGTCAGGGTGATTGAAGCACATTATTTCTATTATTACATTGTAATCTAAAATAAAATAGTGCAAAATCAGTGGGCGCCCCGAGTGTGTCACTTGCCACCAGATACCATCAGGTGTCCCCAGCGGAGCCCCTCCTTACATCTGGTGTCCCAAGCGGACTGCTCCCTTACATCAGGTGTCCCCAGCGGAGTGCCTCCTTCCATTAGGTGTCCCCAGCAGAGTGCCTCCTTCCATCAGGTGTTCCCCAGCGGGATGCCTACTTACATCTGGTGTCCGCAGCGGAGTGCTCCCTTACATCTGGTGTCCCCCAGTGGAGTGCCTCCTTACATCAGGTGCCCCCAGCGGAGTGCCTCCTTCCATCAGGTGTTCCCCAGCGGGATGCCTCCTTACATCTGGTGTCCCCCAGCAGAGTACCTCCTTACATCAGGTGTCCGCAGCAGAGAGTGCCTCCTTCCATCATGTGTTACCCAGTGGGATGCCTACTTACATCTGGTGTCTCCCAGCGGGATGCCTCCTTACATCAGGGTGTCCCCCAGCGGGATGCCTCCTTACATCTGGTGTCCCCAGTGGGATGCCTACTTACATCTGGTGTCTCCCAGCGGGGTGCCTTCTTACATCAGGGTGTCCCCCTTATCACCCCCCAGATAGCAACGCCAGTGGCTGCAGTGCTTGCCTCTGATTAATTTGGCCTCTGCGCCATTTACCAGCGATGGAGGCCGATGGGAACAACCAAGAGCAATTGCCACCCGGGCTCCGCCTCTTGGTTCTTCCACACACGCTGGTCTCCTGTAAAATGGCGCTGGAGACAGAAACAGCACCGGCCGTGGACCTCTAGCGGCAAATATGGAAAAAGCTAATTTCTCTGGACATTTCCCAGGAATCGGTTAGACCGGGAAAAGGGTCTAAATCCCGGGAATGTCCCGGGAAATTCGTGAGTGTATGCACAGACCTCAGAAAGCCCCCAGTCTTTGCAACTTGTTTTAGAAATTCCCTGCGGGGGAACGATTATCATACATTGTGGTGTATTTTTTTGTTAGTATAGCATACAGGTTAAATTATTTTGTTGTCACATATGTTCTATATTTATTTGTTTAATGCATGTGAATTTTGGAGGTGTCCTCGTAAACTGGCACTTTACAATAAATGTTTCACTTTATTTGTTAAAAAAGGAGTATGGATTATATATACAGTATACACACACACATTTTTATTTTTGAGGTGGGTGGGATCTTAGGTGAGTTCCCACACTTTTTTCCCATGACTTTACCTCTGCTTCTATCAGTGTCTGGTTAAAGCTTGTAGGAGGAGTTTTCATTCTCCCCTAATTGTCCTATGAGGCTGCAGGACCCCTGGCCCTCTGTCTGGACAGTGCTGACTGGCCCTGTGCTGATCACATGCACTCTCCCAAGAAAATAAAACTCTCTAGCAATACACACCAAACCGAGCATGTGCAGAGTGCCCCCAAGGCTCTGTCTTATCAGGAGATGTATTGGGAACAGTGAAAGAAGGGGAGGATCAGAGAAGACAGGCTCAAACAGCCTTTTTACACAATGCAGACGATTAACCCTTTAGGTTCCACAGTGAGTATAACAAGTATGCTTTACTGCATATACAGACACTGCTTTTACTGTTGTGGGTTTAGTAACACTAGTAGTAATCTAAAATAAAAGTAACATATGGCTCTAAATCCTTCATCTACCTTAGTGACTTGTGTGACATTCTTCTTCTTCATTATAGGACCTCTTGGGGTATTTCCGGCTCCTTGGGAGGTGAAGACTTTACTTCATTCACCATTTATTGTGTTATTGTTATAAATAGCGTTGAGCTGCTGTCAGCCTTCTCTGCCCCGAGGCCGCTGTCACTTAGCATAACCGTCTTCACTGGCGTCTGTTGCTGCTGTTTTCTAGAAACATCCGTGTTTGTCTACTGGTGGCAAAACGGCTTTGTTTTATTACCAAAACCATTTAGGGCCTCATTTACGCAACATGCATTTATATTCATTTATAGGTCCATTGTAAATGCCTATAAAGGCATGTATTGATTTTAATTCACAATGTGCATTTGCTTATTGGAAAAGTAGAAATCTATGCCCCAAGGGGCAGGTTGGATACTCTAAATGTGTGTAAGTGCAAGTAAATGTAGGGCCCATTCACGCCATATGGACTGGGCAGCCTTGCTCAACGCAGCCTTAAAGTGTTACTAAGCCCACAACAGTAAAATCAGTGTGTATATGCAGCATAGCATGCTCGTTATGCTAACTGTGGAACCTAATGGGTTAATCCTCTGCATTGTGTAAAAAGACTGTTTGATCCTGTCTTCTCTGATCCTCCCCTTCTTCCACAATCCCCAATCCATCTCCTGATAGAACAGAGGCTTGGGGGCAAGCTGTACATGCTCAGTTTGGTGGGTATGGGTAGAGAGGTTTTTTTTTGTTTGGAAGGGTGCATGTGATCAGCACAGGGCCAATCAGCACTGTCCAGACAGAGGGTCAGGGGTCATGCAGCCTCATAGGACAATCAGAGGAGACTGTAAACTCCTCCTACAGGCTTTAACCAGACACTGATAGAAGTCACAAGACTGCTATATACTGCTGATAATAAAAGGTAATTAGCAATTTATATTTACGAACCGGCTCCATTGAGAGGCCGTCACAATCTCCTGTCATGCGAATCAGATGCGAGGAAACTCGCATGCAAATCGCACTAGTGTAAACCCAGCCTTAGCCAGACACTGATAGAAGTCACAAGACTGTTATATACTGCTGATGAGAAAAGGTATTTAGCGGGTTATATTTACTAAAATAATTGCATTTCCATGTTCTGTGTACTATGGTTGACCAGATATAGTGACTACAGGCTCCTGGGTTTAGTAACATATTAATGTAATTCGCTTTACGTCCTATTTTTTCAGTTCGTATCTGTGCTGCAGAGGATGCTTACAATTAGGAATGGTTCACATTAGTGGTTGTGGGGGGTGGGCAGTAAAACCTTGTGGCTGAGCTGTGCCCCCTCAACTGCTACCCCTTTTAGCTGCCAAGGATGTACACATGCCACTGGTGCGATGCTTTGCAGCCGTGGCAGGAATTATACCCCCTGTTGTTTCTGGTGGGTGTAGCCAAACACGATCGATTCAAGTGAACGGGGCCGCTCTGCAATCTCCCTGCAACTGCGTGCAATGCTTGTGGTTGCAGTGTGCTAATACAGGGTTCCAGGAGTTAAATCAGGTGAGGATACAACTCCACCTCACTACCTGTGAAAGCATGAATGAGCCCTTAGGGATGAGCCTGATGTACGCGGGTTTGGTTCCATATGGGTTCAGCCAAGGTTACCGAAGTACAAATCTTGAATCCAAATTCCACTAAAATCAATAGTGGCTGAATCTTAGAAATCAGTAATGACAAATTTCTAGGTTGACAGGCAAAGCTTTGTCACACAAAGGGCATAGGGAGCTGGGCAGTGGCCTGGGGGCAGGACCAGGACAAGGGGTGGGCGAGGGGGGCACCTGCCCTGGTTTACTGTATGGATGGGGGTGCCTTCCTTCAGTTACAAGGTTGACAGAAGTAGTGGCAGCGGCAGTGATTTTGACAAGTGACTGTTGGGTGTAGGATACCCTAAGCTTGCACATATTGAATGGGTTGGACGCATTTTGGCATCTTTGCCCTGGGTGCTGGAGGACCTGGTCCCGGAACTGCCATATGTGGTTAATTCCCACTAAAAAAAAAAAAGCTTTATTAGGTAGCTTTTTCTTAGGAACATTTTTTGTGTAGAAGTGATAGAGCATAATTGAGTTCTGGAAGTAGCTTAAATCTATCACAAAGTATATACTTAAAAAAATACATTTATTGCAATGAGCTTCATACATATTGCCAAACAGGTGGCAAAACAAGTCACTTGGTCACCTGTGATCTTATTTTCAATTAAATTCTGTATTGCATACGAGTTTAATATAATGACAGCCCAAAGTTCACCAAAAAAACTTCTAAATCACAAACCAGAGTTGAAGCAGTTGTTTCGCAAAACTAAAAATTAACACCAGCAAGTTTCAGAAACAACAGCCAAACACATGGCACAGTGGTGGAACAGTATGAAAGCAGATTGATTTAGGCCGGGGGCAGCAATCTAAGAGGCAGAGGCAGGGATATCCAGTTGTTGTTCCAAAAAGAACAAAATTGTAATATTTCAAAAACAGCAGCCATAACTATTGTATAGATTCGCTGCACATTATGCAAGCATTTGTTCCTGGCCACTATAAAAGAAGAGAAATGAGGGCATACATTTCAGTTTAATATGTCACATTCAAGAGCCAGAAATATTTCATGGACACGATGCACACCATATTAGTATTTTTGGTAGGCCACAACTGAAGACAGAGAGAATTGGCAGGTTTTATATGTAATTGAATTTGAGTGTCATTTTCCAGAGCCACAGGTAATAAAAACAGAAAAAATTTGTTGGGCAGTATGCACTCCTTTTTATCTAAAGTGAAATGTCAGAAGGAGAGAACATGCAGATTTCACCTTGATTGAACAAATAACAGTGTATTTTCCATTAATCATTGATCTAGTCAGTGACGGTGGTGGGAGGCAAAGCAGAGAGATAGAGGTTAAAAAAAAGTTGATGAGGATTGGATGAGAGGGTGTTAATGGGAGTGATAAAATGGGTCTGCTTGGCAGCATGGAGGGAGCAATTTAGGAGGGCAGATTTATACAAAGTGAAGTGTTAAAAAAAGATTAATGTCGTTCTAAACATTTGATATAGAAATAATGAACAAAGCATATACTTCTATAGTGTGTACTTGCCTCAATCCAAAGCACGTTGTGTGATTTCTATCTGCTCTCTCATTCCTCTGCTATCTTCATGAGCCACTTCTGACAGGCTGTGCTGACTCCAAGGGATGGAGGGGGAAGGGGGAGGGGAGCTCCAGCACACAAACTGGGATTAACAGCATCAGCTGTGCATGTTTACCTTTGTGATTGGGTAGAGGGGGTGTGTCCCTTTCCTTGACCCAGATCTCAGATTACACTCAGCTCTTTTCTCTGAACTGTGCAGTGTGTGACATCAGATCCCCACCCCCTGCCTCTGAAAACTCAGGAATGCTGTATACATTGTGCACATTGAAAGGCTGTAGAGAAGAGAGTGCTACTTATGTAGGAGGGTTTGTTTCATCTCTGTGTATTACTTGAGGCCAGTCACTTCACTGGGTATATGTAAGGGTTACAGCCAATTTAAATGGTTACTTGTGATGAAGCAGATATGAGATGATGAGTGTTAAAGTGCCAGTACACTTCTGTGTGTTACACTTCAATGGAAATTATAATGGCAGAAGTGGTAAGTAATTTAGTGGTATCTCTGAGCTGAAAACAACTAGGGGCCTAATCTACGACAACCGGCATTACATCATATATTTGTGGATATGGAGGAAGGAGAGGGATGCACTTGGATCTTAGTTTATTCAGGGAGAAAAAGCAAACAAAAAAAAAAAAAAATGACCCCAGCCAATTGATTCTCCCACTTCTCCCCAAGAGTGTTAAGCTAGACTCACTATAGAAGTACCTACAGACATATGAATACGGATGAACAGATTCAGGTCTGGCCCAGGACATTGTGCTGCCTCGGTCCAATAATGAAATGCTGCACCCCCCCCCCCCAAAAAAAATTCCCACATCCATCATGTTATATCATGATAACTAAAGCTAAAATTAAAATTTTTAGGAAGTCAGATTTACACACAACATCACCTTGTCTATATGCAAAATTATATGACATACCATTATGTTCAATTTCAAGGGGCAGGCTAGGACAGTATAGGGGTGGGCTAGGGTAGTATAGGGGCAGGCTAGGGTAGTATATAGACAAGCTAGAATAGTATAGGGGCAGGCTAGGGTAGTATATAGACAAGCTAGAATAGTATAGGTACAGGCTAGGGTAGTATATAGTCAGGCTAGGGTAGTAAATGGGCACACTAGGGTAGCATATAGACAGGCCAGGATAGTATATGAACAGGCTAGGATAGTATATAGACAGGCTAGGGTAGTATATGGACAGGCTAGGGTAGTTTATAGACAGGTTAGGGTAGTTTATAGAAAGGCTAGGGTAGTATATGGATAGGCTAGGGTAGTATATAGACAGGCTAGGGTAGTTTATAGACAGGCTAGGGTAGTTTATAGACAGGCTAGGGTAGTTTATAGACAGGCTAGGGTAGTATATGGATAGGCTAGGGTAGTATATAGACAGGCTGGGGTAGTATATAGACAGGCTAGGGTAGTTTATAGAAAGGCTAGGGTAGCATATGGATAGGCTAGGGTAGTATATGGACAGGCTAGAGCAGTATAGGGGCTGGCTAGGGTAGTATATGGGCAGGCTAGGGTAGTATATAGACAGGCTAGGGTAGTATATGGACAGGCTGGGGTAGTATATGGACAGCTTAGGGCAGTATAGGGGCTGGCTAGGGTAGTATAGGGGCTGGCTAGGGTAGTATATAGGCAGGCTAGTGTAGTATATAGACAGGCTAGGGTAGTATATAGACAGCTTAGGGCAGTATAGGGGCGGGCTAGGGTAGTATAGGGGCAGAGGAAGCGGCCCAGGAGGGCAGTTGTCATCATTACACACAAAACTGCAGGAAAAAAAAATCTTGGTCGTCAATTTGCTGGGTAAATAGAAGAGAAGGAGAGGCGGCCGTGGTTCAATTTGCTGCCCCTCTCAAAGTGCTGCCTGGGTCCAATGGACCCACTGAGACCCATGGTAGGGCCGGCCCTGAACAGATTAGTTCATGCACATCTTTATTGATCAGCAGTCCCACCTTTATCAGGACCTAGGAATCCCAGTGAAATGGATTTCAATTTACAACTGCTAAATACACTATATTACCAAAAGTATTGTGACACCTTTACACGCACATTAACTTTAATGGCATCCCAGTCTTAGTTGGTACAGTGGCGTCACTAGGGTTGGTGTCACCTGGTGCAGTAAAAATGGTGTCACCCCCCACCCCCCAATTTTTGGGCAGGAGGCCCAGCGTTGGAGCTTGTTGGAGTTGGAGTTCTCAGCACAGCCAGAAAACTGACCACGCTGTGAGCTCATGCCTAGTGTGGTCAATTTTTTAATTCAGGCACATTCATATGACGTCCACCCCGAAAGACAAATGTCCCACCCAGCTGTCAATTGACAATAGGCTGGGTGGGAAGTGGTTACATTTTTAAACCATATGGTTATCTAAAAAGTATTTTCCAACAGCATCCATGCGTGATCAACATGCTGATGTCGCTCCCCTGCTTGACACATTGGGGTTGATTTACTAAAACTGGAGAGTGCAAAATGTGGTTCAGCTGTGCATGGTAGCCAATCAGCTTCCATATTTTTTTTTTTTTTTGGTCAAAGCTTAATTGAACAAGCTGAAGTTAGAAGTTAATTGGCCACCACAGCTGCAGCAGGTTTTGCACTCTCCAGTTGAAGCCTAGGCTTACATTTATGTGATGCGGGAATCAGCCGATTCCAGTGCCGGTTCCCGCATCGCATCTCTCCCGCAGGCAGTTCACACTGTCCTCTGCGAACCGCTGCAGGTGTCAATACAATATTAATGACACCCCCAAGTCGGTTCACAGATCGCAGTGTGAACTGTGGATTCGTATAGGAATCGGATTGCATGGATGAGAACACCCAAGCGATCCGATTCCAATGTGGGGAAAAACAAGTCCCTGCACCTTTTTCTGTGCAAATCCAATGTGAGTTTAGCCACACAACTGTATGGCTGAACTCGCATTGCTCCGACATGGCATGTGATCAGCACCTGCAGTGCGGGTGCAAATCACACGCGATGGCTGAGATTGCACTAACATGAACCCAGGCTGAGTAAATCAACATCATTTTGTCAAAAGCTCCCTTATATCTGTACTGTAGACATATTTATGCTGATTTACTAATGGAGTTGAGAATATTCACACAAACAGGAATGAAGATTCAATTAATTTAAGCAAACATTGTGAAAAATCAAATTCCTGTTTATGTATTACATCTGCAAATGATTGGATAATTGAATTGAATCTTCACTCTTTGTTATGTATGAACGTTCCTAACCCCTTTAGTAAATTATCCCAATAGTCTGTTTTTGACTCACATTCTCGTGTAATGACTGTAAGCTGTATGTACAACACATCTATCAGTAATTCAACTAAATAACTATACATCTCAGATAAATTTACATTTATTTGAGGTTGTTATCTTTTCTGGAATGGCAGTAGTAATTATTTTAATAAAACTTGTAACTTAGCTGTAGGGGGGTTGGCGCTGCAGATTGTAAAACGTCCACAAGGTGTCACTACAGATTTAGAGGCAGGGGTTGTTTGGGAATGTGAGGCTGTCTCTGCAATTGCAATATTAAGTGACCAATGTGATAAAGAGCTTCAGTGTACTGGGTTTAAAGCAGAACTCCGGGATCGGCAAAAAATCCCCCATTAGAACACCCCCCTACACTAAACACTAAACAGTCATTACATTTGTGAAATTACTTACGGTTCAAGAGAAAATATGAATTGAATTCTCAGGAAGTCAGCTCTGCAGTTTAAAAAATGCATCATCTATTCTGCCAGGGAGGCTCTGTTAGAACAGCGATTGCATCATATCCTCTTCTGTCTTTTTACACGATCCTCAAACTACACTTCCGATTATGCATTGCATATTGCAGTGAATGTGGGAGGTACACTAGGCCTGTACATGTAAATGTGAACAAGCCCACTTCAACATAAATCACACCCCTCATTCTGCAGCCAGGCCAACTACTCAGTGGCACACAACAGGGCAGGATAAGTTACAGCCTTATAAATGCAAAGCATGTGTGTTGTCTCCCCTCCAGACACAACAGGAGATAAACATATTGTCCTTACATGCTTTATGTAATCATTACTGATCTGTACACACATCCCATAATGATATATTATGCACACTGCACTCTGCTGTAATTGAGATCTCTCTAACAGCAATCAGTGCTGGTATGGTGTAAATAAGAACCAGAGGCGGCTCTCTAATTAGGCAAATTAGGCGGTCGCCTAAGGCCTCACACTCACAGGGGCCTCGCAACCGCCTAATTTGACACTGACACCAGCACCGAGATAGAGAGTACTGACACCAGCACTTTAAAGCTCTTAATATATGCAATTTATAAAGTTAATTTTTTATCGCTTGAATTATTTTTCCCATTATGAGCGTGATTAGGGCCTCATGTCTAGTTTTTGCCTAAGGCCTCACAAAGCCTAGAGCCGCCTCTGATAAGAACATCCCTAGCCGTACCACAGAAAGAGCCAGGACGTGATGTTTTATATCAGCATGTGACACAAGTAAATGTCGGCATGAGAAAATAAACAAAAAAGTGCAGCGCTGCCTTACTAATCAATAACACAATATTGGTGGAACCCTCTAATGTATGGTAATATCAATAAACTTCAATATTACCACAATACCGGTCTCTGTGATCTGTAACATCACATATAATACACATCACACTGAAAATAAGACATAAAAATTACTGCAAACTTTGCAGGGATGGTAGAAACCCCTCCTACAGATATTTGGCAGTGTACAGTGTCAGTAATATCAGTGCCCATAAGTGCAGCCTTAGTGCCCATTAGTGCAGCCTCATCAGTGCTGCATCAGTGCAGTTTATCAGTGGCCATAAGTGCGTTCTCATCTGTGCCCACCAGTGCAGCTTGTCAGTGCCCATCAGTGCGGCTTATCTGTGCCCATCAGTGCGTTCTCATCTGTGCCTACCAGTATGGCTTATCAGTGCCCATCAGTGTGGTTTATCTGTGCCCATCAGTGCAGCTTATCAGTGCCCATCAGTGTGGCTTATCAGTGCCCATCAGTGCGGTCACACCAGTGCAGCTTATCAGTGCACATCAGGCGGCTTATCAGTGCCCATCAGTGTGGCTTATCAGTGCCCATCAGTGTGGTCTCATCAGTGTAGCTTATCAGTGCCCATCAGTGCGGTCTTGCCAGTGCCGCTTATCAGTGCCCATCAGTGAGGTCACACCAGTGCAGCTTATCAGTGCACCTATCAGTGCCTATCAGTGCGGCTTATCAGTGCCCATCAGTGCAGTCTCACCAGTGTCCATCAGTGCGGTCTCACCAGTGCATCTTATCAGTGTCCATCAGTGTGGTCTCACCAGTGCCCACCAGTGTAGCTTATCAGTGCCCATCAGTGCAGTCTCACCAGTGCCACTTATCAGTGCCCATCAGTGTGGTCACACCAGTGCCCACCAGTGCAGCTTATCAGTGCGGTCACACCAGAGCCCACCAGTGCAGCTTATCATTCCCCATCAGTGTGGTCACACCAGTGCCCACCAGTGCAGCTTATCAGTGGCCATCAGTGTGGTCACACCCATGCCCACCAGTACAGCTTATCAGTACCCATCAGTGCAGTCTCACCAGTGCCCACCAGTGCAGCTTATCAGTGACCATCATTGCAGTCACACCAGCGCCCACCAGTGCAGCTTATCAGTGCCCATCAGTGCGGTCTTACCAGTGCTGCTTATCAGTGCCCATCAGTGTGGTCACACCAGTGCAGCTTATCAGTGCCCATCAGTGCAGTCACACCAGTGCCCACCAGTGCCGCTTATCAATGCCCATCAGTACGGTCACACCAGTACCCACCAGTGCAGCTTATCAGTGCCCATCAGTGTGGTCTCACCAGTGCCGCTTATCAATGCCCATCAGTGCGGTCACACCAGTGCAGCTTATCAGTGCCCATCAGTGCGGTCACACCAGTGCCGCTTATCAGTGTCCATCAATACGATCACACCAGTGCTCACCAGTGCAGCTTATCAATGCCCATCAGTGTGGTCTCACCAATGCCGCTTATCAGTGCCCATCAGTGCAGCCACACCAACGCCCACCAGTGCTGCTTATCAGTGCCCATCAGTGTGGTCTCACCAGTGCAGAGTGGGCATCAATGACAGATCAACTGCCCCCACCCTGCTGCCCGCCTGCCATCTCTCATCAATCTCTCATCAACAGGTATTCCTGTTATGCCTGCTATGTGAAACACCACTCGCCGTAACTTCCCTCCTCCTCCCAGACCTGAATTGTGATAGACAGCGTAGAGCGCACTGTTCCAATGCAGGTTTGGAAGGAGGAGGAAAGTTACAGCGAGCAGTGTTTCACATAGCAGGCATACCAGGAATACCGGTCATAGCCGAGATCTCCACTCTCTCATTGATGAGAGATGGCAGGTGGGCGGGGCGGTGCTGGCAGGGAGGAGGAAACCAGCACGGCGTCCCTGCTTGATTCTAGAGAACTACAAGTGGGCAGTTACAAGACCACTGGCTGTGGGTACAGGAAAAATATCAGTCAGCGGTCTTACAAACAGGAAATTACTCAACAATAACGGTTTTTCAGCAAGTTAACCAGGCTATTGCAGAGGAACTACAGAGATCAGCAGAAGATGGATGGAATAGTTGGTGAAGGAGATCAGCAACAAGGACGTGGAAAAAAAGTTTTTCCCCGAGTTTTGCTTTAAGCAAAACATCAAGAAAACACTTTTTTTTTATCATTTGTGCTGTGTACAACAGTTACCTCTGGTAGCAGGTCAGGCACTTTGGGGTTGATTTACTAAAAGCAAATAGACTGTGCACTTTGCAAAGTGCAGTTGCGCTCTGCAAGGGCAGTTGCTGCAGTCATTAGTAAAGGAGGTAAAGCTTTTTCACTTTTTTATCTTAATGCAATGCATTAAGATAAAAAACCTTCTGCCTTTAGAATTTTTTTTTTATTTCACTATATATTGCATTATAATATTATTTAAAATATAATAATATTTATAGCAGAAAGTAAAAAACATGTTTATTTTTTTTTTTCAAATTTTTGGTCTTTTTTTCGTTTATAGCCCAAAAAATAAAAAAACCCAGTGGTGATCAAATACCACCAGGAGAAAGCTCTATTTGTGTCCAGCCTTGCACAACCATGTATTTGTCAGTTAAAACAGCGCAGTGCCAAAAAGCAAAAAAATGGCCTGGTCATGAATCTTCCGCAGGGTGAGTGGTTAAAAAACGCATTCTTTGCCATCTGTGTTCCTGTTGGAAAGATTCTCTTCCATTGCTGTCTCAGTGCACGGGAAGTGATGAGAAATCTCCCCAATGCAGACACAGCAATAACCTGGCAGAGGATTCAGTCCTGCTCTATTCTATCCAAAACTTTAATAAAAGCAGTGTTTGGGGTTCCGCTTTAAGAAGGTACCATTATCTGCCATTGCATATATCATTACAATAACAATGCTTTGACCTAAATGCTGGCTTTCTCCAGCAGCAGCTGTCGGTGAAATCCGCACATAGCATTTAGATGAGTCACAATATAATGAGTGGTACAGTAGATTCCTGGACACATTCAGTTGATAAGGAGCCACTTGTACAATGAGATGAAAATGACGTGATTATGTAAGTACAGTGAGCAGATGGCGAGGAGCTATCAGGCGCTCACCAATGATTTCACGTCTAAGTATATGGAATTACTTGTATTTTATTTTATCATTGTCAGTCAATGCAAAAAACCTGAAATCCTTACATGCACCAGTATACATTCTATTCAATCAACTCTAAGCTAAAATGAAAGCATACATCTAAAAAAAAAAAATCTTTTTTTTTTTTTTTACCCCTTCACACCTAAGGGTAAAACAAATCTAAATTCCTAAGCAGAGTTTAGCAATTTCGACCTGTGTTAGTAAAACTGTACATATTTATTTATTTGAATCCAAAAGACAGGTTTTATTGAATGTAGATTTAAAATTAGCGCAGTGACCTGGGGGAAACGGAACCGACGCGTTTCGTCTCCTAAAGACGTCTTCTTTGAGCATATTTGTGTATTTATGTTTATCATTTATAAGCGCTGCACATTATATCCACATTTCTATCACAATTTCTGTCAAATTGTTGTGCTAGCAGCTGCCATTTGTGAATTTTACTGGTAAGCGTGGTATTCCCCCAATTTAACAGGTTTTATTGAATAAAACACAGGATAATGAATGGATACAACAGTAAGTGCAACGGGCACTACAATCAAGGAGAGACATTACAGTAGCAGAGACATGCGGCATTAATCGTGAGCTTAATGCACAGATAGGGTACAATACAAGGAGATATCATGTGGAAGGAATTTTGACACACTCCCTCGGCAAATACATATTTATATTTATTTCAGGTACTTATATAGCGCCGTCAATTTACATATCCACACAACTACTTTGTGCATTCAGGTGGATTATACCTCGTTTTTTCCAGGATAAATTGGGCTTTCATTTGGTAATAAATAGTTATGGATATCTCCAGATTTTTTTTTTTAACGAGGAAACTGGCCCAAAATAGTATTTTTTTTTAAATTTAGCTGTATATTTCTTTTTACTACTACAACCTTCCACCAAAGAACAAGCCAAAATAAATTCCCCTGCTCCCGATGATCGCAGTGATACCACATATGTAAATTGGATCCTGTCTAAATTGTCCCTAGTATGTGTATGAATGTGAGTTGGGGACCTTAGATTGTAAGCTCCTTGAGGGTAGGGACTGATGGGAATGTACAATGTATATGTAAAGGGCTGCCTAAATTGATGGCGCTATATAAGTACCTGAAATAAATAAATAAGTAAATAAATATGTGTATGTTAGTTGTTGTCTGTAGCCATAGTACAGCCCAGAAACAATAGTGCACATTTTGCTTTTTTTAAAAACTTTTTTGTTCTACCTAAAGCACCCTAACAATATAAACTGACCCTGACCTTTGACCCAAACACTAACCCTGGCCTCGATTGATCTAGGTACTTTTTCTTTTTTTTTATTATTTTATTTATTTTTAATTTTTTTACAAACACTTTTTTTCTTCTTTCTGCAAGGATAGAGAAAGAGAAATATACAATGTATCCTTCCTTTCCATTCCATCCTGCATTCTGAAGGATTCTAGAATGTAGTAGGCTGGAAAGGCAAATCAGCAACCTGAATATTTATGTGGCCACAGCCAATCCCTGGGGGAGGGTGCCCAGAAGGTGGCTGGAGGATTGTATAAATAGTCTGGGGTTTGGAGCTTGCCCTGTTCTTGTCTAGGAGAAGTTCTCAGCCCGAGGGGTTGTTGCCCTTCTAGGCAGCTCAGCTGAAATTCTAACTGTGCTCATCAAGGTCACAGCTATGCTGAGTTGGGTGGCCTGTATGCTGAAAGTCTCTGGAACTAATCAAGAGATTACCGAGGATCCGGTCTGGAGAGTTCCCTAAAAAAAATGTCTGTCTGATTTTACAAGGAGGCATCCAAGTATCCATGAACATTGTGGATTGGATTGCAGAATGTGGATCAGGCTTCAGAGGAAAGGGAGTTGTTGATGCACATCTAAATATGCCTTTACCCTCCTTGTTAGGCTCACAATAGTTCACAACAATCCCAGTGGGAAGACAGCCCAACCGGGTGCACTAATGGTCACAGCAACCTGAACGGAGCGGGTTCCAGCAGGAATGACAGTGTCTGTACAGAGGGGCGGAATGCAGTCTGGCCTTTTTGTGCCCAATCAGGAAGATGTCTAACGGAGATGCGACCCTACACTCTCCCTCCTAGCCAGGAACCTTTCCTTACCTCTAGTTCTGTCCCTAACAGACGGGGTACTTTTCCCTGTACTGCCCACTTGCATGAAAGCGCATCAAATCTGTGAGCCAGGGCCTTAAATAGGTTCTGCCTGATCCAAGATGGCTGCCAGAGTCCCAAGATGGCTGCCAGTGACCCGGGAAGCCATAGAGGAACCAGGTTCCTCCTGACTGAGGAGCTGCAGAGCCGCTGTGGTTGAGCACCATCTGCAGTGAAGAAAATAAACTGCACCTGCCTACAAGCCTAACCGGTAACACTCACGGTTCCAACAACAAGTAGAGAGCACAATGCAGCCTAACTGACAGCATCTGTAGAGAGGGAAGAATGCAGCCTGGCCATCTTGTGCCCAAACAGGCAGGTGTCCAGAGAAATAGCAAGCCCTAAGCTTTCCCTTCTCATCAGGAACCTTTCCCTGCTACTAGTTTTGTCCCTACTCTATTCACTCACAAAAGTGCACCAAAGCCTGGGAACCAGGGCCTTAAAAAGGCTCTGCCTGACCAAGATGACCGCCAGAGTCACATGGGGTGGCAGTATCCAATGGGGTAGTTTCCCCAGTGACCCAGGAAACCATAGAGGGACCCATGTGAAATGGGCTTTCCGGGTGGTTTACGCTCCCTTCACTTTAACCCATTGCCAAACCACATAATGCATATTTGCGGGAGCAGAGCCAGTGGCCATAACACCCATGCCCAGCACAAATGTGTCCATGGGGACTGAGCACCAAGCTGTCTCAGACAGGCCATCAATCATGTGACCACTGTGGCAGCCAATCACAGTGCTCAGATGAACAGAAAGTCTGTCTCTTTTCCTGGCATTAAAATGCATTTAACCAGTTCTCGCCCAGCCTATTACAATATGAAGACTTGGTGAGCCTCTTGTCGATCATACAACGTCCTCCTGAATCGCGCCCCGCATGCAGCAGCGTGATCTGTCACCGATTGTGTCTACCAGACACAGCCATCAACTGGTCAGAGTACCGGCTCGCTGTAGGTATCATGTGACTGCCGTGACCAATCACAGCAGGTCCCATGATAGTTGTACACAATGGATGGCTTCCTTTCATGCCATTCAATGTGTACAATTGTGTTGCTAACTGTGACTGGTCAGTGTGATCATATGGTACAAACAGGGCCAATCACAGCCCATCTGTACCATGTGATTAGCTCTGGCCAATCACTTAGGGTTGCCACCTCATCCCTTTAAACCTGAACACATATGGATTACACAGGTTTTGAGGCTAATTGAATGCAGATAAGGCACCAAGTGAGTTTAATTACCACCTTAATCAGCCACAGAACCTGTGGAATTAATATGTGTTCAGTTTTAAAGGGATGAGGTAACAACCCTACGATCACTGCTAATCAAAACAGACTGAATGAGTGAATCAGTTTTATTCAGTAAAAAGCTTGCTTATAGCAATGTAATGCACTGCTATAAGCAATCATAATGTGTAAAAAAAAAAAAAAAAATCCTGATCACTTTTCCAGATTAGTACAATGTTACTGTGGTAATGTTATATTGCTCTGGTCACAGGGTGTTTAAAAAAAATCATAAAAAATAAGAAAAAAGCAATAAATAAATAAAAAATTGAAGAAAATTATACCACCACACTGCCACACCAGTTATATGATAACGCTGTACTGCAAAAAAAAAAACACTTCTGAAATTTTTTTTAAATTTCCTAATTTTCCCAAAAATGATGACAAAAAATGACAAATTCAACAAATTCAAAAAACTCACCAACAAGATTGAAAATAATTATTACACTTTTTTTTTTTTTTACATACTGTCACCAGTCAGTGTCCCTGATCACTGACATATGAGTTCTATGATAATGTTGTACTGCACTGGTGACAGTATGTAAAAAAAAAATTATGAAAAAAAAATGTAATTTCTTTATTTTCCAAAAAATTATGACAAAAAAATTGCAACTTCAAAATACTCAACATGCCTCTTCACCACTGCAGCCCCCGGATTTCACACTTTAGGACCAGAGCACTTTTTGCGATTCGGCATTGCGTTGTTTTAACTGACAATTGCGCGGCCGTGCGACGTTGTACCCCAACTAAATTTGCCTCCTTTTTTTCCCACAAATAGAGCTTTCTTTTGGCGGTATTTGATCCCCTCTGCGTCATTTCTGATCGCCGCTATAAACAAAAGAAGAGCGACAATTTTGCAAAAAAACCCAAATTTCTTACTTTTTGCTAAAATACAAATCCAAAAAAAAAATATAAAAAACATTTTTTTTCACCGGTTTTGGCCAATTTATATTCTTCCTCATATTTGTGATAAAAAAAATCGCAATCGGCGTTCATTGATTGGTTTGCGCAAAACTGGCCGCGTTTACGGATGATGAGAATTAAATTCTGGGGTTTTAATTTATTTTTAATTTTTTACTAGTAATGGCGGCGATCTGCGATTTTTAGCGGTACTGCGATATTGCAGCGGACATGTCGGACCATTTTGACACTTTTTTGGGACCATTGGCATTTATACAGCGATCAGTGCTATAAAAATGCACTGATTACTGTGTAAATGCCATTGGCAGTGAAGGGGTTAACCTGGGGGGCGCTCTAAGGGTTAACTGTGTTCCCTGGGCGTGTTCTAACTGTGTTGGTGTTTGACTGGCAGGGGAAGGGGTGTGATCACAGCTTCCATATAGAGGAAGGCTGTGATCACAGCCCTTCCCCCTCTCACAGAACGGAGATCCGTGTTTACTTACACGGACCTCCGTTCTTTCACTGCGGGGGGGGGGGCATCGCGGGTAGCCGGCGGAGATCGAGTCGCCGGTGGCAAGTGGTTAGTAAATATTTTGGACTGTTTACTTTCCAAAAAATGGGTAATTTTGGGGGTATTTTTACTGTCCTGGCGTTTTCAGGCCTCAAGAAATGAGATCGGCCATCAGTACATCAGGATTGATCAATTTTCAGATATATCCCATCGTTTTTGGCTACTATATCTTGCACACAGACTAAATATTATACACTGAATACAGTTTGGTCCTAAATCTATGAAGAAAGATTATTTATTTGCAAAGTTGTATAACAGAAACAAGGAAAACATGTATTTTTTCTCAAAATTTTCACTCTATTTTCGTTTATTTAGCAAAAAGTAAAAACCCAGCGGTGATTAAATGGCTCCAAAAGAAAGCTCTATTTGTGTGAACATTTAGTTTGGGTACAGTGTCGCATGACCGTGCAATTGTCATTCAAAGTGGGACAGCGCTGAAAGCTGAAAATTGGCCTGGACAGGAAGGGGGTGAAAGCGGCTGCTATTGAAGTAGTTAAAGGACTCCTGGGAGGGGACAGGGAGGGGTTATTACTTTCCCTTTGAATCCTTATTTACATTCTTCAGGATAGTTATTCGTCTAAAGCAATTTTTTCACAGCCACTACAAAATGGCGTCCGCCCTGCGTTTATTACAACTGAGCAAACTTACCTCAGCGCCTTCGGAATGCCTTCATTTACATTTGACTTGAGTCTGACTTAAATATTTGCAGAACTCACACAAACATCGACCTAAACCGTCAAAACCTTTACTGAGGTGCACCCTGTCCCTCTCCTCCATCAGACACAACAGGACGTGCTATGGCGGCCATGGTTGTCACGACAACCACTATTTGTGTGTTGACACAAGTCAGACATGTGGAGAAGCAGAGCCTCGTTGCGATGGAGCGTAGGCTTGCAGATCTCAGAATATATAGAGGAGCACTGTAGTTATTCCGAGTTCCTGTCAGGAGCTGGAAGGAGGCCAGGCCCAAATCATTGTTATTTACCTCAAAGTGTTTCTCCAGCAATTTTGGAGATATTTTCCAGTCTCCCTTCCTGGTCGTTCCTCAGAAAATCACACTCTGGTTCCTCAACTCCCGGAGAATTCTTTTCATTACTCCATGTTTCTTATCTGATCCTTACCATACTCTTCACTTACGGGTCCCAGTGGTCGATGAAATGAGCTACCGATTATCAATCGCTTTCCAATATCGCTTAGGCCTCAATCTACGGGATGAGATTAACCACTTCAGTACCGGACCCTTTCACCTCCTTCATGCCCAGGCCAATTTTCAGCTTTCATCGCTGTCGTACTTTGAATGACAATTGCGCGGTCATGCAGCACTGTACCCAAATGAAAGCTTTATCATTTTTTTTTCACACAAATAGAGCTTTCTTTTGGTGGTATTTAATCACTGCAGGGTTTTTCATTTTTTGCTAAATAAACAAAAAAAAAAGACCAGAAATTTTGAAATAAAACGCGTTTTTCTTCGTTTATTATAAAATTTTGCAAACAAATCATATTTCTTCATAAATTTAGGCCAAAAAGGTATTCTGCTACATTTCCTGGGTGGAAATGACCCATTTTTTTTAACAGAAAGCGAGAAATGACCCAATTTAGGCTGTAGGAAAGTTATAGAGTCCACATATTATGGTATATGCACTATATTGGCCAAAGCATTGGTACGCCTAGCTTTACACGCACATGAACTTTAATCCCAGTTTTAGTCCATAGGGTTCAACATTGAGTTGGCCCAACCTTTGCAGCTATAACAGCTTCAGCTCTTCTGGGAAGGCTGTCCACAAGGTTTAGGAGTGTCTATGGGAATGTTTGACCATTCTTCCAGAAGAGCATTTGTGAGGTCAGGCACTGATGTTGGACGAGAAGGCCTGGCTCGCAGTCTCTGTTCTAATTCATCCCAAAGGTGTTCTATCGGGTTGAGGTCAGGCCAGTCAAGTTCCTCCATCCCAAATTCGCTCATCCATGTCTGTATGGACCTTACTTTGTGCGGTGGTGCGCAGTCATGTTGGAACAGGAAGGGGCCATCCCCAAATTGTTCCCCTCAAATTTGGGAGCGTGAAATTGTCCAAAATGTCTTGGTAAGTAGATGCCTTAACAACTTCAGCCCCAGCGCCGTAAATAGGGCGGCGGTCGGGGTTGAACGGCTCTCCCGGGACATAGCCTGCACCTGCAGGCTATATCCCGGTATCATTTTTTAGAGCAAGCGGTCGGCTATCCAGGGGTGACGACCGATCCGGCTCGGGAGCCGCTCGGTCGTTACCCCAAGAGGCGGGAGGGGACACCCCCCCTCCCGCCGCCTTCCGCCACTCTTCTCCGGCCTCCCGTCCCACTGTGAGACCGGAGCGACGATCCGGCGCGTCCGCCGGCTGGAAGGAGACCTGATCAAAGCCGTAATCGGCTCCGATCGGGTCTCCTTTGGCAAATTCCGGAAGCGACGTCACAACGTCACTTCCGGTTTACACGGCGGCTAACAGCGCCAAATTTAAAAAAATGACAGTATTCAGAATCGCCGTTTTTGGCAATCTGAATACTGTGAAGTGCAAAGGAGGGATGGGGGGTCTTTTAGACCCCCCGGCCCTCCAAAAAGAGTACCTGTCACCATCTATTACTATCACAAGGGATGTTTACATTCCTTGTGATAGCAATAAAAGTGATCATATTTTTTTTTTTTAAAGGAACAGTGCTAAAAATAAATAAATAAAAAAAAAAAAAAAAAAA